>JAODAL010019608.1:0-37500 GCA_025379985.1 Phyllomedusa bahiana
GGCTAAATTTATTAAGGGGGGGGCAGGGCCCTTTTTCAGGAGGGGAAGGGTCCTTTTAAAACAGGAAGGGGGGGGGCTATATAAAAGGAAGGCCGGGCTATATACAGGCTGGCGGGCTATATACGGGAGGGAAGGGCCCAAAATTTAAAAAGCGGGCTTTATAAAAAAAGGCAGGCAAGGGGGGGGGTTAAATTTAGCCCAATGGGGCCCCCCTTTTATAAAGGCAGGTTTTGGGCTATAAAAAAAGGCCAAAAGGGCTTAATTTTTTACAGGCAGGGTAGGACTATATACGGCAGGTGGGGGGTATAAAACAGGCAGGAAGGGCCCTTTTATACAGGCAGGTAGGGCTTTTACAGGCCCGGCCCCCGGGGGGGGTATATAAGGCCGGAAGGGAATTGGTGGGGGGGCTTTTATAAGGCAGGGAGGGGCTTTTTGGCCCATTTTAAGGCCGCGGGCTTTTTACAGGCAGGGAAAGGCCCATTTTTTTTTTTAAAGGCGGGCTATTAAAACCCCGGGAGGCGGGCTATATACAGGCCCGGAAAGGGGTATAAAGGCAGGGGAGGGGCCCCTATCCGGCAGGCGGGCCCATAACGGCAGGCGGTTTTTTAAGGGGCCCCAAAGGGTTTTGGGCGGAAAGGGTTATAAAGGCAGGCAGGGGCCCATATATAATTTTGGCTTTTACGGGGGCTATTTAGCAAAGGGAGGCAGGCCTATATTCAGGAGGCAGGGCTATAAAACAGGGCAGGGTTTGGGAAAAATACAGGAAAGGGGGGATATATAAAGGGAAAGGGTTTGGGGGGGTTATAAAAAAGGCCCGGGGCTATATATAGGCAGGCAGGGGATTACAAAAGGGAGGCCAGGGGTTTAACAGGCAGGTAGGGATATTTCGGGAGGCCGGGGGCTATATAAGGCAGGAAAAGGGCCCTTTTTGGCGGGGGCTATATAAAAGGGAGGCAGGGCCCCATATTTCAGGATAAGAAAAGGGGGCGGGCTATATACAGGGGGAATTCTTTTAAAAAAGGCCCGGAAGGGCCTTTTGGGGGGAATAAAATATAGGGAAAAGGAAAGGGCCCATATAAGGTAAAGGTAGGGCTATATACAGGCAGGCGGGCCCCAATTTTTCCAAAGGGAGGCCCGGGCCTTTTATACGGGGATTGGGGGGGTTATATAAGGCAGGAAAGGGTAAATTACCGGGGGGGGGATTTTATGGGCTAATTTTATAGGTAGGCAGGGGGGTTTTAAAAACGGTAGGGGGGTGGGAATAAAAATAATAGGCCCGGTAGGGGGTATAAATTTGGCCCCGGGGGAGGGGGTTTTTTTACAGACAGGGAGGGCCTTTTTATACAGGCCAAAGGTAGGGCCCATTTTACAGGAAGGGAAGGGTAATTTTTAAGGAGGGGAAAGGGAAAATACAAAGGGATGGGGCCCATATACAGGGAAAAGGGCTTTTTGGGGGGGCCCATATACAGGTAGGAAAGGGGCCCTATAATTAAAGGGAGGGGAGGGGTATATACAAAGGGAGTTGGGGCATTTTTCAGGCAGGCCGGGGGTTTTTATACAGGGGCGGGGTTTAAGGGGGGCGGGGGGTACAACAAAGGAGGGGGGGCCCTAAACGGGGTTATTACAGGCAGGCCGGGGCCCATTTTCCGGGAAAAGGGGCTTTTTTTACAGGCCCGGCAAGGGTATATACCGGGAAATAGGGGGGTTTATATTAAGGCAGGCTTTTTGGGGAAGGTTATACAGGCAGGGAGGGCCCCATATACAGGGAGGCAGGGCTTTTATACAGGCAGTCAGGGCTATATATGGCCCGTCAGGGCTATTTTTACAAAACAGGGATAAGGGGAGTCAACTAAATTCAGGCGACGGGGTATATTACAGGCAGGCAGGGCTATATAACAGGTGGGTTTAAAAATGGGAAAAGGGGAAGGGCCCTTTTTAAACAGGCAAATTAAAGGGAGCGGCTTTGGGGGATATAGGGCAGGAGGGCTAAAATACAGGCAGGAAAAGGGGTATTTTACAGGGGGAATTAAAACCGGAACCCATATTTCAGGGGAGGAAAGGGGCTAAAATAAGGCCCGCAGGGGGTAATCCCAGGCAGGGGTATTTGGGGGGGGGGTTTTATACAGGAACCCGGGCTTTTTAAAGGCAGGAAAAACTTATACAAGGGAGCCCGGGTTTTATACAAGGGAGATAGGGTAATCATAGGGGGGCGGGCGGAGGGGGGCCCATTTTACGGGAGGCAGGACCAAAGGAGGCTTTTTCTTGGGGGCTGGGCTATATACAGGGAGGTGGGGGATATACAAAGGGAAGGGAGGGCTTTTTTTACAGGCAGGGCGGTTTTGGGGGGTATATAAAAGGAAGGGGAGGCTATTATAAGGCAGGAAAAGGGATATATACAGGGAGGGCCCGGGCTATATACAGGCGGCCCCCGGTCTAAAATACAGGCAAAGGGCTTTGAAGGGGGGGGCTAAAATTTTTCAAGGGACAAGGGTTTGGCTATTACAGGGAGGCAAAGGGCCCAAAATACAGGCAGGAAAGGGTTTTAACCCGGCAAAAGGGAGGGCTATATACAGGCCCCGGAAAGGGCCCCAAAAAGGGAGGCAAATTTTTTTAAAAAAGGGGAGGGCCTATTTACAGGGAGGCAGGGGTATTTAAATTTTTCAGGCAGGAAGGGCCCAAAAGCAGGCAGGGGTTTTAAAAAACGGCCCGGGCCATATCAGGAGGGCAAAAAGGGGGCAAATATAAGGCCGGGGCTATTGGGGGAAAAAATATTCGGAGGCAGGGCTTTTATAAAGGCCCCGGGCCCCTTTGGGGAGGGGGGGGCTATATACAAGGGGGGGGGGCTAAAATATAGGCAGGCAGGGCTATTTACAAAGGGAGGCAGGGGGTTGTACAGGCAAAGGAGGGTATTAAAAGGAGGCGGGGGGTATATACCGGCAGGCAAGGGGTTTTATACAAGGAAGGGAGGGTTTTATATAAGGAAAGGCGGGGACAAAATACAGGTAGGCGGGGTATATTAAAACGGGGGTTTCTATAACAAAGGGAGGGAAGGGGGGATAAAAATAGGCAAGGGGGGCTATTTAAGGAAGGGAAAGGGTATTACAGGAAAGGAGGGCTTATATACAGGCAGGCAACTATTAAGGCGGGAGGGCTATATATAGGCAGGGGCTTTGGGGGGTAATTTTTAAAGCAGGCAGGGGTTATACCCGGGGGGGGGCTTTATAGGAGGCTTTAAATTAAGGAGGGGGCTATATTTAGGGGAAGGAAAGGGGTATATTTGGAAGGAAGGGGGTATATAAGGGCAGGGGACTATTTTTCAGGCAGGAAAGGGGAAAATAAAAAGGGGGAAGGGGGGTTTATATAAAGGAGGAAAAAGGGTTTAAAAACAGGTATAGGGCTATTATAAGGGAGGTAGGGGGGTTTATTCAGGAGGCGGGCCTATTTTAAGGAAACAGGGTTATATACAGGAAGGTTGGGGGTATATACAGGAGGGAAGGGTTTATTTTTTTTGGGGAAAGGAAGGGGTTTTCAGGCAGCGGGGGTATATAAAGGGGAGGCGGGGGAGGTTTCAGGGAGGAGGGCTATATAAAGGCCCAAAATAGGGGAAAACAAGGGAGGCGGGGCTTTTAAAAAGGGAGGAGGGTTATTTTTCAAAGGGAGTTGGGGTATAATTTTAGGGGCCCGGGGGGTTTTTTTTACAGGCAGGGGGGCTTATATACAGGGGAGGCGGGGGGGCCCCCAGGCAGGGGGGGCTAAAATTAACAGGGGGGTTTAAAAACGGAGGCAAGGGGGTTTTTAAAATTTAAACAGGCAGGGGGGTATATTCAGGCGGGGGGCTACAATTTAAAAGGGAGGGGGGGGGCTAATACAGGCAGGGGGGGGTAATTTTCAGGCCCGGGCGGGCTAAAAATACAGGCCAGGGGGGTTTTATAAGGAAAGGCCGGGGCTTTAAAGGCCCGGCCGGGGGGATATAAAAGGCAGGGGGTTTTTTACAGGAGGAAGGGTTTTTTATTAGGCGGAGGGCTTTATAAGGGGAGGCAAGGGCCCATATACAGGCAAGGGGAGGGGTTTTTTTTCAGGCAGTCGGGCTATTTTAGGCAGTCAGGGCTATATTTAAAAGGGAGTTTGGGTTTTAAAAAGGCAGGCCGGGGCTTATACAGGCAGGTTTGGGATTTACAGGTGGGGTTTAAAAACAAGGCAGGCAAGGGTATATACAGGAAAGGGAGGGTATATAAGGCCGATAGGGCTATATACAGGGGGATAGGGCTATATTTAAAGGGGAGCAAAAAGGGCCCAATTTTCACAGGCAGGAATTAGCCTATATAACAGGCAGGGTTTTGGGGGTAAATAAAGGCAGGAAAGGGGTAATTTACAGGGAGGCGGGCTATATACGGCAGGCAGGGCTATATTAAAGGAAGGCAGGGGGTTTTTACAGGCAGGAAGGGCTAATATACAGGCAGGAAAGGGGGTTTGGGGGGGCTTATACGGCAGGGGGTTTTGGGAGGGCTAAAATTTTAAAGGGAGGAGGGTATATCCCGGCAGGCCAAAGGGGTATATACCGGCGGCAGGGCTAAAATTTCAGGTGGGGTTTTAAAACAGGCAGGCAAGGGGTATTTTACAGGCAGGGAAAGGGTATTTTAAGGCAGATTGGGCTAAAATACCGGCAGATAGGGGCCCATATAAGGCAGATAGGGCAAATAAAACAGGCAGGGAGGGCTATATACGGCAGGGAAAGGGCTTTTGGGGGGGAAACTATATAAAGGGAGGCAGGGCTTTTGGGGGCTTATTAAAGGCAGGCCAAAGGGGCCTATTTTTTAACAGGCAGGGGTTGGGGGGGTATTACCGGCAAAGGAAAGGGGTTTATTTCAGGCGGCAGGGGGGCTATATGGGCCCGGGAGGCGGGTATAAAACAGGCCCCGGGAGGCTATATACAGGATCCAAAGGGGTTTATACAGGCAGGAAAGGGCCCATATACAGCAGGCAGGGGAAAATAATACCCGGGCCCGGGGGGGGTATATAAGGCAGATAGGGGGTATTTACGGCAGGGGGCCCTTGGGGGGAGGGCTTATTTTTAGGGGAGGGGGAGGCTTATAAAAGGCCCGGGGGGCAGGCCCAAATTTCTGGGGGCCCGGGCTTACACAGGAAAGGGTGGGCTATTTAAAGGCAAAGGGTTTGGGGGGATATTTCAGGAAAGGAGGGCTATTTAAGGCAGGGGGGGGGGTATTTTACGGCGGCCCGGGTTTATATAAAGGGGGCAGGGCTATATTCAGGCAGCCAGGGGCTAATACGGCAGATAGGGGGTAAATCCCGGCAGGCGGGGGCTATAAAAAGGGGGGGGAGGGGGTTTGGTTTGGGGTATATTTCAGGCAGGCCCGGGCTAAATACAGGAGGCCGGGGTTTTAGGCAGGGGGGGTTTTTGGGGGGGTATATAAGGCGGGGAGGGTATTTTACAGGGAGGGAAGGGGGCTTATAAGGCAGGAGGGCTTTGGGGGGCCCATATAAGGCAGGCAAAGGGGTATTTAAAGGGAGGGCTATATAAGGCAGGGCCTTTTATAGGCGGGAAGGGGTATATACAGGCAGGAGGGCTATATAAGGGAGAAAGGGTATTACAGGCCAGGCCCGGGGGGGGGATATACGGCAGGGGGGGGGGCAGGCAGGGTTTTAAATCAGGAGGGAAAGGGGATTTTAGGGAGGCAGGGTTTTATAAAGGAAAGGAAAGGGGGATATATTTTTCAGGAGGGCTATTTTTTGGGGAGGCAGGGCTTATACGGGCCCGGGCTATATACAGGCAAAAAGGTTTAAAAAAGACATATAAGGGAGGGTTTTGGGGGGGGGTATTAAAGGGGAGGAAGGGTTTTAAAAAAGGCTGGGAAAGGGGTATTTTACAGGGCCCGGTCTTTGGGGGGGTATATACAGGAGGCGGGGGCTATATAAGGGGAGGCAGGGCTTTTATTTTAAAAGGCAGGGGGCTATATTCAGGCAGGAAAAGGGGGATATACAGGCAGGCGGGGTTTTCAGGCAGGGGGTTTGGGGGTATATAAACAGGGCCCCCGGCCCGGGGGGTATTTAAAAGGCAGGCAGGGCCCTTTTACAGGAAGGGGAGGGGGTTATATATACGGGCAGGGGGGGGCCCCATTTTTAAAGGCAAGGGGGGTATTTTAAGGGGAGCGGGCTAAAATAAGCAGGCCCGGGGCTATTACAGGCAGGAAAGGGTTTATCAGGAGGCAGGGCTATTAAAACCCGGCAGGCAAAGGGGTTTTTATTTTAAAGGTGGGGGGGAAAAAATACAGGAGGAAGGGGTTTTATAAAGGCAGGGAATTTTGGAAGGGGGTTTTATAAGGCAGAAGGCCCCATATAAGGCGGGGGCTATTTTCAGGCAGGGGCTTTGGGGAAAGGGGGGTTTTTTACAGGCCCGGAGGGCTTATAAGGCAGGCAGGGCTATTTTACAAAGGCAGGAAAGGCTAATATACAGGAGGGTGGGTATATCCCGGGAGGCGGGGGGTATATACAGGCCGGGGGCTTTTAAGGGAAGGGATTCAGGGGGGGCTATATAAGGCAAAGGGGGGCTATATACAGGCAGGAAAGGGGTTTAATACGGAAACCGGGGAGGGTTTTGGCGGGGGCTAAAATACAGGCAGGCAAGGGGCCCCAAAATTTTCAGGAGGAAGGGTATAAAAGGCAAAGGGGGCTATTAAGGCAGGCGGGGGTATATACAAGGCTTTGGGGGGGGAAAATACAGGGAGGAAGGGTTTTTTCAAGCAGGGCTATATACAGGGCCCGGGTTTATTTACATAGGGGGTAGGGTATAAAAGGGGAGGCCGGGGGCTATAAAACGGCGGGGGGTGGGTTGGGAAAAGGGTATATATTTGGCAGGCAGGGCTGGGGGGGCTTTATATAGGCAGGCAGGGCTAATACAGGCAGGTAAGGGCCTATAAACAGCAGCTGGTGGCTAAAATACAGTGCAAGTCGGGGCTATACGCAGGCAGGCGGGGCTATATACAGGCAGGCGGGGCTATATACAGGCAGGCGGGGCTATAAACAGGAAGGCAATGCTATATACAGGCAGACAGGGCAGGGGGCTATATACAGGCAGGAAGGCTATATACAGGCAGATAGGGCTATATACAGGCAAGATGAGGGCCTATATACAGGCAAATGAGGCTATAATACAGGCAGGCAGGCTATACAGGCAGGCAGGGCTATATAAAGGCAGATAGGACTATATACAGGCAGATAGGACTATATACAGGCAGGCAGGGCTATATATAGGCAGGCAGGGCTATATACAGTTAGGCAGGGCTATGGGGGGCTATATAAAGGCAGGCAGGCTATTTACAGGCAGATAGTGCTATATACAGACAGGCCGGCAGGCAAGCATATATACATGCCTGCGAGGGATATATTAAATACAGGCAGTGCTTGGGGGGTCTATATAAGCATAAAGACTATAACACAGCAGGCAGACTAAATACAGCAGGGCCTATGTGGGGGCTAAATACAGGCAGGCAGGCTATATACAGGCAGATAGTGCTATATACAGACAGGCAGGCAGGCATATATACAGGCAGGCAGGGATATATATAGGCAGGCAGGGCTATATATAGGTAGGCGGGGCTATATACAGATAGGTAGGTTTAGTGCAGGGTTCATTAATATTAAAAAATAAGAAAAAACGTACTCACCTTTGCCGCGCTCCCTCACAGCTCAGCTCCCGGTCAGTCTGTGCTCGGTGCGGGCCGGTGCCTGTGCCTAGCAGGCTGATTAAGCAGAGCGGACCTAACACCGGACAGTCCTGCCTTTGAACGCTTGGCCCGGGGGGCTCGGGTGTTCAGAGGCAGGATGTGCCGGGCCCCGCAGCTCCGCATCCGCCGGCACTGAACTATGTTCAGTGCCGGTGGGCGCAGGAGCTGAAATACCGGGTTAGCAGATGTGTTAGCAGCTGCCACAGGGCCTGGGATCCCTAAGAGCTCGGGCCCCGGGGTAGTTGCTACATCTGCTACCCCGGAAGTTCCGCCCCTGAATAGTACAAGGGAAATACATACAGTGGTGTCACAGTACTGGGGAATACAATGAATTCAAAGTAGAGGGGTAATAAACATAGCGATATCATAGTACAGGAGTAGTAAATACAGTGATGTCATAGTACAGGAGTAGTAAATACAGTGATGTCATAGTACAGGGGTAGAAACACTTTAATGTCACAATATAGGGGAATACAAGGATTTTGCAGAAATGAGGAATAACCACAGTGATTTCATCGTACAGGGGCAATAAATACAATGATGTCACAGTACAGGTGTAGTAAATACAGTGATGCCATAGAATAGGGTAACAGATACAGTGATGTCACAGTACAGGTGTAGTAAATACAGCGATACCATAGAATACGGTAACAGATACAGTGATGTCACAGTACAGGGGTAATAAATACATTGATGTCAATACAGGGGTTGTAAATACAATGATATCATAGTACAGTGGTAATACAGTGATGTCATAGCACAGTGGTAATAAATACAATGATGTCACAGTTCAGGGATAATGCACACAGTGATGTCACAGCACAGGAATTATAAATACAGTGATATAGTACCAGGGTCGTAACGATTACACTAGGAAGGTCACAGGCACAGAGTATCTCCACACAGATGCTTTATAAATTCAGTACAAGATCCTGCAACATTTTTATTTCCACTTCAAACCTTTTGCTCGTTTCTTATGAAGCTTTCCCCACAGACCTCAGATCCAGTGAAGATAATAACACAATGTATTTTATACTGGCGATTGCTGTAACAGTTCTATAACTGAGTATCACAGACACACACTCTACCAGTTAACCAATCATTTGCCACCTGAGATGTTCTAGTTAATTGTAGTTGTCACAATTTAAATGACTAGAGAATGCCAGCGCCACCTACTGGTCGTTTTCTCTATTGTTTTGTGTGTAGGTCTCCAGTAATATTTGATCCAGGAGGGATGTGGGGACAGAGGCATCTTAACAGCATTATGGGCCCCTGGGCAGAGCACTGCAGTGGGCCCTGCCCACATACATAACATCACACTATGCCATGCCTGGAGGCCCCCAAGCACACCCCTATTATCATGCCACTTATGTCTGGACACCGGCAGCCTACAAGACAAGGCAGGGAGCCTTTGGCTCGCTGCTCCATCATGGTTTTTAACTGTTTCCACATCCTAAAAAATACACAGTTTAAGAAGCAAAGCCAACCAAGGGATCCAGGATATGTTTCTTGTGTTCCTGGGACATACATATAACACCTAGGGCCCCTATACTTGTGGGGCCCCCGGGCAACTGCCTACTGTGCCCAATGGAAAAGACGGCCCTGTGTGGGGATTGCAGTAACCAAGTGTGGACAGAGCTCGATTTGTGTCGTATGCCAGAAATGTAGAGGCCGACAAAAAATACAACCCAATTCCTAGACCTCACCCTTCCAGTTCAGCCTATTGTGCTACAGTGTTGATCCAGAGCAAGGCCTCCTCTTTTTAGATAGGGCTATTATTTAGACATATTTGGGCACTGTATAAGGAGGAGCTTTCCCTATAGCTGGACTCTCACAGACCATGATCTGGGTGGGAACCATACTTGACATACCGTATTTTTCCGACTATAAGACGCACTTTTTTACCCCAAATTTGGGAGGAAAATGGTGGTATGTCTTAAAGTCCGAAAAATACGGTAGGTGCGTCTTATGGTCCGGTGCTTCTTAAAGTCCGAAAAATATGGTAGTTGTCCGAGATTAGGAAAACATGGCTTTGTGCACAACCAGAGCCACCCCAGTCCACAGGTCAGAAATTGTGAAGATTCACAATGCAACGAACTGTAATCTGCTCGCACCTTTTTCTATCTTGGATTGGATTTTTATGCTCTTCTGTGCAGATGCCTCTTTGTGCCTTTGCACTTCCGCGTACCACAAAGCTTTAGAAAACTGACAACTGAACAGGTCTATTGAAAAAAAACAAACTGCTTGTTGTTGGGTTTTTTGCTACAAGCAATGCTGGCACGATACTCCATAGCATTATTGCAATACCTGGCAATGGCACAACTTCCTGCTCTTCTGCTAATCCCTTTGGCTGCTCACCTCCCCCTTTTCTGTTACTTATCAACGCTGTAATCTATCACCATTCAATGAACTGGTAAATCGGTGATAGGAAGTTATATGTGAAAATACAAAGATACATAAATCAACTGCTTGGAGTTAAGAAGACCGACTCCGAGAGAGAATGAGGAGAGCGCTCACAGCGTAAAGACCGCAGAAGAAGAATGCCCAAGAACTCTACAGACTGCACAACGAGGCAGCACCTGACTGCACTGGACGGCATCTCTCATTGGACTGCAAACAAACATTGTAGAGGTAACATACCCCGATCTCAATCACATTTGGGATAGTTAAAGGGGCTGTCTCACTACATTGATTCATCTTCCCTCAGTCCTGTTTTCTTGGTTTCACTTTGAATTCAGGGGCGTTTACTGGCTTCCACTAGGCTGCAGTAGAAGCCAGGTCTGTTGCTATAGCAACCAGTGCTGGCAGCCTATCAATAGAGATAGAACAGGTCTGTAGCTATAGCGACCTGAGGAGCTGATGCAGCCCATACAAGAGGAGATATCTAGGAATAGGTAGGACACTGTTAATGGACACATATTGCAAAGTGACTTGTTTTTAGAAGATCTTTAACATAAAAAGCAGCAATCCTTGTAGTGAGACAAACCCTTCAAGCTTGTGATAAAGCATTTTTTTATCTACATTTTTTCTCAACTTGATTATTTTTTCAGGGGTTGTAGCTTTGTTTTTCTGATACGGATCTCCAGATCCCCTTAAAAGACAGATGTGAAGTCATGGTCCAAGTATTCCCTTTAAGTGAAGGCACAAGCACTCTCCGATCTAGAGATTTGCAATTTTTTTTTCCTGGTAAAGTAAGCATGGTGGTATCAGATCACAAAGTGAGTACATAAGTTGATGGTTACACAGTAGGTGCTACTGTAGTTTAAATATTGGGAAGGCAAAGTAACAGATTCAAAGCCACACTTTATGGTTACTGCTGCTTCAAGAGACCCCAAATGGTAGCCAACTAAATGAATCACAACCGGCACCGTAATTTAAATCAAACATTATTACCCAACACTTGTCTACCCTCCAGCTAATCCCCCACAGAAACGCCTCTCAAACCAATACTCCAGGTACACTCGGGCCTTTGGAAATGAACTTCCATACGCAACAAGTCACCAGCACCTAATTAAGACCTAACTACCACTTTTATCAAGTTTGAACCTAATTCCCAGCAACCCAGATTTAGTGTCCTTCAGTCTGATGACACGTTCCCAATCTGACCCCTTAACAGGCTGACAACATACTCAGATTACTCCACTTTAGCAAAAGCCCAGCTAAGTTAACCAACCTCATGATTGCTCTAACCCAAAGGCACTCTTAAAGGAGTTATCCGGGATTTTAAAAATTTCATAGAAAACTATTAGCAGCATTTATATTGAAAAGTAAAGTTATTCCACCACCTTCATGTGTTTTTCTTTCTTTTGCCTCCTTATTTAACTGTTATGAAGATCCACTTTTTGCAGTGAAACTTCCTGCTTGTGGGAGTGTCCGTAGTTCTCCAGCATCTCTTTCATACAAGTCTCACAATGCATTGCAGTTATAATCTAGGACTTCTCTAGTCCTCAAAGCACTGTTCAGCCCTGTTCTGTACACCCTTACATCATCATTCTCGGACAGGTACACCTCATGCCTCTGCATCTCTACTCCATTTCACTCCCTGGTTTCCTGCAGCAGGCTGTGTGTAGTACAGTGCACCAATCAGTTTGTAACATGTTAAAAAAACATTCTTTTCTCATCCAATAATATATGTAAAAAATATACAAATATATAATTTGGTTTACATATTTCTATGCATGTGTTGTACATCCCCCACAGCTAGCCCCTCATTGTAACTCTGACTGCCGTGGGGACTGTGCCATCACCCAGCTTTCCTGTACACTTTATAGCCTATCTAGCATCCAAGAAAGATGTCACATCCCCCACATCAATTGGTTTTTGATCATAATAATGAAGGCACCTAGACTCTAGCAGCTAGCAGTGATAAGTCACTATGTACACATAAGTATCAGTGCAAGTGTGTATGTGCAGACATTCGTGTTAGAGCTCTGCACTTGCTGTCATAATTAC
The DNA here is from genome assembly GCA_025379985.1 of Phyllomedusa bahiana. Lineage (NCBI taxonomy): Eukaryota > Metazoa > Chordata > Amphibia > Anura > Hylidae > Phyllomedusa > Phyllomedusa bahiana. The sequence continues at coordinate 12,195 of JAODAL010019608.1, forward strand.
CTTCATGTCTGCAGCTCTATTTACATAGTGACTCATAAGTAACTATTAATGTAAATGGTCCTAGCACACAGTTTCCAAGTACACCCCCCTCCCCAGCTTTGCACTGCTGTCCTTTGCTTCCATTACTAATAGTAATAGAAGCAGAGCTAACAAACAATTCCCTCTCCCCTGTAATCACTCCTGCTGCTGAGACTAGAAGGAGAAAGTGACCTCACTATATGCAGCCAGATCGTTCTCTGCTCAACCCACTAGAGGGGAGTGTTCCTGAGCTGAGCCTGGCTTCAGCTCACGCACCGAGTGATGACAAAACGTTCATTCAGGCCATGTGATCAATGTATATCCCATGGTTTGCCGGAGGTGGAAGGGAGAACAGGGCTTTTTGGCTGGTTCTGCACAGTAGAACATGTAAATAATTTTTAATAAGTATGAATTACAAAGTTCAATATAATAAAGTTGTGAGACCTATGGCAAATAAAAAGATCGTGCCGGAGAACCCCTTTAATGACTGATCACCTTAGTATCCTCTTCCATGACCGACCACAGGCCTCACTAGGCAGGGTCTTGAGGAATGCCTCAGGACACCAGTCCTCTAATGACTCTGGATGTAACACATAATGTGGCTTCATATTACTCTCATCACCTTGCTGCCCCCTTGCTCTTCCAGCAGTCAGCCACTCTACCCTTACTCACTACAATATAGGCACAGACTCCAGTCTACATGACCAATCACAGGCTCCTTAGACTATACACGGGTAAACCATGCATTACATATCGACACCTCTTTCCTAGTGATGTGACATAGCACGTACCTCCCAGCAAGCTTCAGGCACCTTCTCGCACAAGCCAACCCCAGCAATTTCCTCCTCCCAGCTAAGTAACAAATCATTTCCGCTGTCAGCATAAAAATGCGGTCCAATGAACCGGCAACATGTTATGGACCAGGAGAAGCTGAGCAGACTAATATTTAATTTACTGTAAATCAGTTCAGTATAACTTGTAACTTGTTGATTGAAATTACTGCTTATTCTTGACTGAGGAGCTCATTGGACAGTCTCACTCAATGATTGACAGTCTTTCATTTGTAAGTAACCATACAGAAACAGCCAGTGTCTGACTGGGGTGCCTAGGGCCCAAAGGGGGAGATGATTCTAGGGGCCCACCAGTTAAGCTGTTTCTGGGTCCACCGGTGGAGTGTATATTAGGGGCCCAACCTACAGCTGCTGTAAATGACTGTACCTGCCTCCTATGCTCTGCCTCTTGCTTTTTGCCTCTTCTGAGGATGTTTATGCAGTTAAAATTCAACTCCAGGTCTACCATGCTCATGGGCCCACCCGGGGTTTCCCCTATTCCCCTGGGAACCAGTCCATGCCTGGAAACAGCTGTCAATCATTAGATAGGACTGCCCACTGGACTCCTAAGAAAGAATAGGTATAGCTTTAATTCTGATCTTTTATATTAATCTGCTCAAATTCTCCTGCTCTATAAGACAGTGCTGGGAAATCAGACTACATGTTCAATGTGACGGGCTCCCTTTAAAGGGGTTTTGCCACGATCTAATGTTGACGTGGGTTTCCCCCCAAAATGGGTATTTAACACTTTTCAAATATTGTCTTAAAAAAAGGAAGCCTCAAGAGCTACAGCCACAAATGCCCTTAGTTTTCCTACAGTTTACATTAGACCACCAGAGCTGACAGGATGATTTGGCCAACTTGGTTGTTCACTTTTTATCTGATGACGGGGAACATGAACAGCTTTGAGGGGACGGGGAAAAAGATTCTGTTCTTTTGTAAGAGAACCCCACGGGTTGTAATTAATTTATCTAGTAAACATGCAGACACTCCCTCTCACCCTCTTCCCCCCCCCCTGCAGCGTTCAGAACAATAAAACACTGCCAGCCAAGCTTATTTTCCCCCTTTCAAATAAAGGAGAAACTTTGCTCAATCAGTTATCCCCTTGGCTTACCCAAATAACATTTTTTGCTCAACTACAAACAAAATCAGACGGCAGGGGAGGTGATGACATCACAAGGAGGTATTTGTTTTTTTTAAACACAAAAACACAACCCCCTTTTTTAAAAGCCTAAAGAGGGAGTTCACCTGTTAGTGGGAAACCCTTTTTGGGAAAAACCCCTTTTTAAAGCCAATTATACACACAAACAGTAAGCTGCTGAGCTCTTCCTATCTAAATCCATGACTTTTAAAATAGATTGAGCTCTGAACAAAAGTTTTTCTCTATAAATTGGGATGAAATTAAAACAAAAAGATATGGATATAAAATGAAGGAAAAAATTACAGGATTCAAAATAAGAAATGAGGCTATTGAAAACCCTCCTATCTATGGGGCTGGGTGGGGTTTTCCAACCAACCGGAAACCCTTTAAAATTTTTCATTAAAAACCTTCTCAATAACATCTACAGAGAATAGATAACACAGCCTCGTAATAGCATAATGTGCAAGTTACAGCAATTTTTCATTTCCGGGAAAACCCTGTAATATAAAACTGTGAAACAAAAGCTAATAACAACATTGCCGTATACTGCAATCTATTGCTCATCATTCCTGCACCTCTACTGCATTAGTTTCTATTAATGTGCTGTGTCATCAGTATTTACCTATGAATAGGACACATAGAAATAAGGTGCATTGAGATCTAGCAGGGTAAAACATCACTAAAACAGATATAGTGACCGCCCCACACTTGACTGACAACGGTTTTTGTTCATAGAATGGTGACGATTATATATTATTTATTTTTGATGGTTTTTTTCTTACCAACTTCTTGGTTCTATCAGCAGAAGATAATCCAGATCTAAATGGTGGCAAAAAAAAAAAAAGTAATTCATTCTTTTCGGAGCAATTACGATCCTTTTATTTTTTTTGGGGAGTATCGGCGCAACGACAGGCACGGAGACGACAGCGCTCTTGATTTTGTCCTACATCACAATCTCAAAAAGGTTTCATTTTACAATTTGTCTCCCGTAGACCTTTTTTTATATGCACCCCCCCTAACCCCAAAACAAAGAATAGGACTGGGCCTCCCTTAATTTTTTTGGCCACAACTCAAACAATAAACCCTCAAAACCACATCACAAAGAGTTATCTCCTATTTTTTTTCTCTAAAATTTACCCTTTTTTAATAATACACAAAAAAACTTTTCCTACTATTAAGCAAATATATCCCAAACAAAAGCCTACCACCAAAAAGGAGTAACCCCCCATAAGGGGACCCCAACGGGAACCTCTTCACCAAATGCCAAACAAAATGTTTGATTTTTGAAACTAGGTAAAAGAGGGGTTCCGTTGGGGTCGCCCTTATGGGGGGGGTTACTCCATTCTTTGAATGGGAGGCTTTTGTGGGTAATATTAGCTTAATAAGTAGATTAGATTTTATTGTATTTATAAAGGGCAAGTTTTAAAAAAAAATGGTAGTAACTCTTTGTGATGCAGTAACTTTTTGTGGGGTTTGAAGCAGATCCCCGGGTTTTCCCCCCCACGATAGGGGGGTTTTGGGCACCCAGACCCGTCACTACTTGCGGATTGTCATTTTAAAAAACCGTTCTAATACTGACACAGACTGCAATCCCTACGGTTTTTTGGGGTTTTTTTAAGTTTGAAATTTTCAATCCTTACACTTGCTAATTTTTTTTCTGTTTCAAACACATCTCCAAAATCTGACTCATGACTAATTTGATGCCTATTATAAACCCCTGCAATTTTTTGGGCCATATTTACAGCCAATGGCGGACTAGACAACCCAGCACAGGCACTATGGCCTAATGCACCGGGAAAAAAATTTAAACAAACGTCCCGCTAATTGGGACAGACTCACACACCCCCACCTAGGGGGAAAATTAGATGAAAAAAAACCCGCCATTAATTTAGTACCTGTTTACCCCCAGCATGCAGAAAACCACATATAACATGGAGAAAAATCCACCCCTCCCATAATATATGGTGTCACAAATATTAAAGCCGGGGGCATTTGTGGTCCACACGTTCCATTTAGGACCCTTTGTTTTCCTTATTTATTCAATTTTATTACCAAAACAACCACCCCCCTCAGCCACTGGGTTTGGTGAGGGTTGTTTTTTTTGGGGGTTTTGATCAATTCCCCTTTTCATTATATGTCTTTTCTGCAGGCTGTGTAAAAAGTATAAAATTAATGTCGTTTTTTTTCATCTAATTGTTTCCCTAAATTTTGGGTTGTGAGCTGCTGCTCAGCAATTAGCTGCACCTTTTTAATTTTTCTAATACATATGGCGGACTCCTTTACTGGTTTTATCTAGTCCGCCATTGAGCGGGAAATTTCCCCCAAAATTTGCATGTTTTTTGAGTAAGTAATGTCCCATTTTTTGTATGTGTTTTTTCTATTATAACCCACCCCTTAACTGGTACCATCATTGACATGACCGGTCAGTGGTTTTCATTTCTACGAATGGGGTAGGCTCCCAAAAGAAAAAAATTTCCATTTTTTATACTTCAGTTCATAAGATTGATTCTGATCTGACTTTTATGATACAGACAAATGAATATGTGTTCCTAAACCTTCTAAGATCTCACCAAGACTGTATTGCTGAGGGCATGGGTGTACCTGTTGGGGGAGAAGGCATAGCAGCTAATGGGGCTCACCTCTCAATGAATCACTATTGATGGTGGATAGGATGAATGGTCTGGACATTGTAAAACAGATTCCTGTAAGAAAGGGAAAAAAGCAAAAAAAGGGAGCTACAACAAACAACAATGCACTTACTCCTGAACGTGGAATGGAGCCTTATTCCATATCTTACTACTGTATAGGGTCCTATGGTTACCGCCATGTCATGGGCCGGAAAGATTGGGACACGGTCTTCAATTTACATTTAATGGAATATAGTTCCATAATATGAATCCCTAGACACTCATTGATTCATTAAAGTCTAGCAAATAAATACATTTAAAGGGGTTTTACCACAAAGTAAAGTTGATGTGGGAAGCTTGTAAATGAAATAAACATTTTAAACCAAATTCATGTATTATTAAAAATTTCTGCACCGTTTTTGTCTTAGCTGCTCCTTTAGTGATCTATTGTTTACAGCTTGTCTCCAGGGGATACGACCAGGGCTGAGAGCTTCTCAGTTCTGGTCGCACATGCTCAGACATCACCTCTCCTCTCAAGCAGCTACTGAATGTTCAAACCCCAGGTGCTGTCACTCTATTCCCTCTGTACTGCTTAGTAATTAGTCAAACAATGCAAATAAATAAAATAAGAAACCTCAATGAGGTATGTACATTGATAAAGAGAAAAACAACACAGTTTTGGTTCCTGCAGGGATTTGAACCGAGGACCCTTGTGCTGTGAAGCAAAAACTTACCTCTGAGCTACTCACAATGTTTTTACATAAACAGACCTTTCTTTGACAAACAGAGGGGAAAGGCCGGGTGATGCACCCTTTCAGGGTCACATGAAATGCAATTCAAACAAATCACACACGCCCCCTTCTGAGCACAGAGCTGAAGAGCTGGATGCAGGAGGTATGAAATGAGATCGTGGCAAAACCCCTTTAAGACAATATTTCCCCAAATATGAGCCCCAGCCCTCAACATGCAGTGGTCGTCCCGGAACCAATTCATATTGTATGTTTAGGGACTACTGTATATTTGCAGAAACTGGAATACTACTCTAACGTGTACAAACCTGCTGCCAACAGCTCGGCTGGCAGATATGTAAAGTGTACCCTGGTATCTAAACTGCGCCTTATAGCCAGCAAATATAGAGAGACAATGTCACCAATACAGACGTGTTATCACTTGTGCTTATTTTCAGTTCTTAGTATATTCTGAATTCAAAGCAACAGTAAATGAGGCTCGTCCTAGAGACACCGCGAATTCAGTCCGGGAGATTTAATATGCAACATATCCAAAAGAATCCCATCTTCTTTTGTGCTTCTGTATACAGTGACGCACAATGTGATCCTGCTGACTACTGACCTGCAGCAATGACCAGTGATATGGTGTTAGAGGGGACTTACACTTGATACATAGAGACAAGAAGACACCAGTCATGCAGTGTATTATACAACACATAGCCAACATGAAGTGACAGATGCTCTTTGCAGCACTGTACACGGCAGACAATCACCTCCGTCCCAGCTCTGGGCTGTGATATTCTGTGAGCCATGGAAAGTGTGAAGATGAGATGTGACAATAGTGAAAGCCGCGCCGAGAGAGACAAGGTTTCCTGGTCAAAACAAATTATTACATCTCTAACAAGTATGAGCTTTCTCCAATGTATGCCTGCTCATTTTTTAGACTTTTCTATAAAATTGCACTAAAATGAGAGGTCACAGCATACGGTGACGCACAATGTGATCTTGTGAAGACTGGGCCACAGCAATGACCAGGGATAACCAACATCAAGGGACAGATGGTCTTTGTAGTATTGTGGTGAACACAGAAGCACCTCTATCGCTGCCCTGAGCTGAGATATTCGGCGAGCCATGAAAAGTGTGAAGGTTACAGAGGACAATGTTGAACGGCTTTCTGAGTATTTTTAACTTTAGTAAAAAATTGCATATCAGCTGAGTGTAATCAAGGATAGAATCCAAAAACTGAATGAGGCCAAGCTCACACCTATGTTCTTTACCATCTTCTGTTCCATCATAGGTACCAGATTCATTGCATCTATGATATTATGACAGAGTCAACTAACGAAACCTCTGATGCTGAGGTGTACATAGCTTAAACAATGTTTGAGGGTTTTCCTTTGATAGCTTATCCATGGATAGGACATAGATAATGAATGGTGCGAGTCCACTGGGTAAGACGTCTCAGCCATCATGGACCTTCGCTGTCTTTCATACCTACTCATCCATCACAGACCTTCCGCCAGCTTTCATACCTACTCATCCATCACAGACCTTCTGCTATCTTTCATACCTACTCATCCATCACGGACCGTCCGCTATCTTTCATACCTACTCATCCATCATGGCCCTTCAGCGATCTTTCATACCTACTCATCCATCACAGACCTTCTGCTGTCTTTCATACCTACTCGGTCATCACGGACCTTCCGCTGTCTTTCATACCTACTCAGCCATCATGGACCTGTGCTATCTTTCATACCTACTCATCCATCATGGATCTTCTGCTATCTTTAATACCTACTCATCCATCACGGACCTTCCACAATATTTTATACCTACTCAGCCATCAAGGACCTTCCACTGTCTTTTATAACCTACTCCTCCATCAGGGCCTTCCCCTAGCTTTAATACCTACTCATCCATCATGGACCTTCCGCTATCTTTCATACCTACTCAGCCATCACAGACCTTCTGCTATCTTTCATACCTGCTCATCCATCACAGACCTTCTGCTATCTTTCATACCTTCTCATCCATCACGGACCTTCCACAATATTTTATACCTACTCGTCATCACGGCCTTCCGCTAGCTTTCATACCTACTCATCATCACGGGCCCCTTTGCTAGCTTTCATACCTACCATCCATCCACGGACCTTCCACAATATTTTATACCTACTCAGCCATAGGACCTTCCGCTAATTCTTTCTACTTTTACCTACTTTGGTCATCACGGGCCTTCCGCTAGCTTTCATACCTACTCGGTCATCACAGGCCTTCCGCTAGCTTTCATACCTACTCGGTCATCACGAGCCTTCCGCTGTCTTTCATACCTACTCATCCATCACGGACCTTCCACAATTTTATACCTACTCAGCCATCCCCAAGGGCCTTCTTCGCTAGCTTTCATACCTACTCCTCCCCACGGACCTTCCGCTAGCTTTCATACCTACTCGGCCATCACGGCCTTCCACTAGCTTTCATACCTACACAGCCATCACAGACCTTCCGCTGTCTTTCATACCTACTCAGCCATCACGGACCTTCCTCTAGCTTTCCTACCTACTCGGTCATCACGGTCCTTCCGCTAGCTTTCATACCTACTCGGTCATCACGGGCCTTCCGCTAGCTTTCATACCTACTCATCCATCACGGACCTTCCACAATATTTAATACCTACTCAGCCATCAAGGACCTTCCACTGTCTTTCATACCTACTCCTCCATCATGGGCCTTCCGCTAGCTTTACTACCTACTCATCCATCATGGACCTTCCGCTATCTTTCATACCTACTCATCCATCACAGACCTTCTGCTATCTTTCATACCTGCTCATCCATCACAGACCTTCTGCTATCTTTCATACCTACTCATCCATCACGGACCTTCCACAATATTTTATACCTACTCGGTCATCACGGGCCTTCCGCTAGCTTTCATACCTACTCGGTCATCACGGGCCTTCCGCTAGCTTTCATACCTACTCATCCATCACGGACCTTCCACAATATTTTATACCTACTCAGCCATCAAGGACCTTCCGCTATCTTTCATACCTACTCGGTTATCACGGGCCTTCCGCTAGCTTTCATACCTACTCTGACATCACAGGCCTTCCGCTAGCTTTCATACCTACTCTGACATCACGAGCCTTCCGCTTTCTTTCATACCTACTCATCCATCACGGACCTTCCACAATATTTTATACCTACTCAGCCATCAAGGACCTTCCGCTAGCTTTCATACCTACTCGGTCATCACGGACCTTCCGCTAGCTTTCATACCTACTCGGTCATCACGGGCCTTCCACTAGCGTTCATACCTACACAGCCATCACAGACCTTCGCTGTCTTTCATACCTACTCAGCCATCATGGACCTTCCGCTATCTTTTATACCCACTCAGCCATCACGGACCTTCTAGACCTTCTCATCCATCACGGACCTTCTGCTATCTTTCATACCTACTCAGCCATCACGGACCTTCCGCTACCTTTCATACCTACTCAGCCGTCACAGACCTTCGCTGTCTTTCATACCTACTCATCCATTACAGACCTTCGCTGTCTTTCATACCTACTCATCCATCACGGACCTTCTGCTATCTTTCATACCTACTCATCCATCACGGACCTTCTGCTATCTTTCATACCTACTCGGCCATCACGGACCTTCCGCTGTCTTTCATACCTACTCAGCCATCACAGACCTTCCGTTGTCTTTCATACCTACTCATCCATCACGGACCTTCCGCTAGCTTTCATACCTACTCGGTCATCACGGGCCTTCTGTTGTCTTTCATACCTACTCATCCATCACGGACCTTCCGCTGTCTTTCATACATACTCAGCCATCACAGACCTTCCGTTGTCTTTCATACCTACTCATCCATCACGGACCTTCCACTAGCTTTCATACCTGCTCAGCCATCACGGACCTTCTGCTATCTTTCATACCTACTCAGCCATCACGGACCTTCCGCTACCTTTCATACCTACTCATCCATCACGGACCTTCCGCTATCTTTCATACCTACTCATCCATCACGGACCTTCCGCTGTCTTTCATACCTACTCATCCATCACGGACCTTCCGTTGTCTTTCGTACCTACTCATCCATCACGGACCTTCCGCTGTCTTTCATACCTACTCAGCCATCACAGACCTTCTGTTGTCTTTCATACCTACTCATCCATCACGGACCTTCCGCTGTCTTTCATACCTACTCAGCCATCACCGACCTTCTGTTGTCTTTCATACCTACTCATCCATCACGGAACTTCCGCTAGCTTTCATACCTACTCGGTCATCACGGGCCTTCCACTAGCTTTCATACCTGCTCAGCCATCACAGACCTTCTGCTATCTTTCATACCTACTCATCCATCACGGACCTTCCGCTTTCTTTCATACCTACTCATCCATCACAGACCTTCCGCTAGCTTTCATACCTGCTCAGCCATCACGGACCTTCTGCTATCTTTCATACCTACTCATCCATCACGGACCTTCCGTTGTCTTTCGTACCTACTCATCCATCACGGGCCTTAACCCTTAGCTTTTCATACCTACTCGACATCACGGGCCTTCCGCTAGCTTTATACCTACTCGTCATACGGCCTTCCACTAAACTTATATACCTACACACCATCACAGAACCTTTGGCTGTCTTTCTACCAACTCTCATCATTACGGGACCTGGCTGTCTTTCTACCTAAATCATCCATCACAGACCTTCCGCTATCTTTCATACCTGCTCGGCCATCACGGACCTTCACTGTCTTTCATACCTACTCATCCATCACGGACCTTCCGATGTCTTTCATACCTACTCATCCATCACAGACCTTCCGTTGTCTTTCATACCTACTCAGCCATCACAGACCTTCCGTTGTCTTTCATACCCTTATCGGTCATCACGGACCTTCCCCTAGCTTTATAAACCCACTCGGTCATCACAGGCCTTCCCACTATAGTTTCATACCTACACAAACCATCCCCAGGGCCTTCGCTGTCCTTTCATACCTACTCACCATCATGGACCTTCCGCTATCTTTTATACCCACTCAGCCATCACCGGAAACCCTTTTAGACCTTCTCACCCCTCACGGACCTTCCGCTACCTTTCATACCTACTCAGCCATTTATGGGCCTTCGCTGTCTTTTCAATTTACCTACTCATCCAAATTACGGACCCTTCCGCTATCTTTCATTACCTACTCAATCCATCACGGACCGTCTGCTACTTTCATAACCTACTCATCCATCACGGACCTTCTGCTGTCTTTCATACCTACTCATCCATCACGGACCTTCCGTTGTCTTTCATACCTACTCATCCATCACGGACCTTCCGTTGTCTTTCATACCTACTCATCCATCACAGACCTTCCGTTGTCTTTCATACCTACTCGGTCATCACGGACCTTCCGCTAGCTTTCATACCTACTCGGTCATCACAGGCCTTCCACTAGCTTTCATACCTACACAGCCATCACAGACCTTCGCTGTCTTTCATACCTACTCAGCCATCATGGACCTTCCGCTATCTTTTATACCCACTCAGCCATCACGGACCTTCTAGACCTTCTCATCCATCACGGACCTTCCGCTACCTTTCATACCTACTCAGCCATCATGGACCTTCGCTGTCTTTCATACCTACTCATCCATTACGGACCTTCCGCTATCTTTCATACCTACTCATCCATCACGGACCGTCTGCTATCTTTCATACCTACTCATCCATCACAGACCTTCCGTTGTCTTTCATACCTACTCATCAATCACGGACCTTCCGTTGTCTTTCATACCTACTCAGCCATCACGGACCTTCACTGTCTTTCATACCTACTCATACCATCACGGACCTTCTGCTATCTTTCATACCTACTATATCCGTATCTATATAAAGGGACGCAAGTTCAATACATGATTTTTTCTTTATTTTGTTCCCTGATGGACCCCGAAATGGGGGAGAAACGTGTCGGAACAGCTGACACAATAACAAAATTCTAGTGTATACATGATTTCAAGTATATAACCCCAAACACATCTCTTGGGGACGTCTATGTTTAATCTTCTTTGAAATCTGTATATGTATGCACTGGTAATATCTGATGTGTTATGTGATATGGGAATTTCTTATCACTGAAAATATTTAGGTGCCCTGCGTATTAACCTTGTTAGGGCACTTCCAATTACTGATAGTTTATCCTTCATATGTCATTTTAGTAAAAATACTCTTTATATATTTTTGGGGGTATGTTTTGGTTGATTTCCTAGGGTGCACTTGGGTCATTTAAACTAGGTTTCGGCTTGGAGGTGGCCTTTTTTTTGGATAGGTAGCTTATACATTTTGTAAGGTTTTCTGTAGGGTTATTGTGTTAGGGATTTTTTGTTTCTTTTTCGTCCTGTTTTATATTTGTATATCTATTAAAAGTTATGTCTTATCTGGTCCTAGGTATGATATGGTTTGTGTTGCTTCCTTTGTTTCAAGAAACTCGTATAACTGGGCATTTGTGCATCTTTGGGGTGGCCCAAAGATGCATAATTTTTTTAAATTATATAATGCTCTGCTCCCTACCTGCACCACATGGCTCTCTACCTGTATAACATTTACTACAAAGCTCCCTATCTGTACTACATGTAGTGTACTGCTCTCTCCCTGTACTACAAGCATGCTACTGCTTTCCACATTTACAACATGTACTGCACTGGTCTCTACCTGTTCTGCATGTACTGCACTGATTACTATCTGTTAAGCATTTGCTGCAACACTCTCTATGTGTATTACATGTACAGCACTCTACCTGCCCTACATGCATGGTGTTTCTTTCTACCTGTACAACCTGTAATGTATTGCTTTCTTGTCATAATGCACGTCATTATCACTCTACCTGTGCTACATGTACTGTACTGCTCTCTCTCTATGTACTATTTGTATGGCACTGCATTCTATCTTTCCTACATGTACTGCACCGCTCTCTACTTGCACTGCTTGTGTTCACCAAGTCCTACCTGTGCTCCATGCACTGCACTCTATTTCTGATACATGTTACGCTCTGTTCTCTACCTGTTTTAAATGTACTGCACTCTACCTATACTACACTACCCTGTACATGTGCTACATGTATTTTACTGCTTTCCACCTGAGCACCTTGTATGGCACTGCACTGCTCTCTACCTGTTGGACATGTACTGTACTGCTATCTATCTGTACTGCATGAGCTTGTATCAGAAATACAAGAAATACATTTACTTTACTGCTTAGTATATGTGCTACATGTACTGTACTGCTCTCTTCCAGTACTATACATACTGTTCTTCTGGTGCTACGCATACAGTATTGCTCTGCTCTATACATGTATTGCACTGCTATTAACCTGTAGTCCATGTACTACACTGCTCTCTACCTGTACCACACATACTGTACTACTCTCTACTTGTACTGCAGGTCTTTAACTGCTTTTAACCTGTGCTGCATTTCTCTCTACTTGTACTACATATAATTCAATGCTCTTTACCTTTGCTACATGTACTACACTGCTTTCTACCTGTGCTACATATACTGCACTGCTCTCTACTTGTACTACATGTACCTTACTGCTTCTCATCTGTTACAAGTACTGCACTACTTTCTACCTGTGCTACTTGTACTACACTGTTCCTTACCTTTAGTTCATGTACAGTACCACTCTCTACCAAAAATACATATACTGTACTGCTTTTCACCTGTGCACCATGTACTGCACTGCTCTCAACTCTGCTACATTTACTGCTTTCTACCTGTATTACATGTACAGTACTGCTCTTTACCTGTACAACATGTGTTGTACTGCTATCTACTCTGACTGCATTCACCTCCTTTTTCTTGTCCTACATGTACTGCACTGTTCTTTGCTCATACTACATGGACTATACTGCTATTTACCAGAAATGCATGTACTGTACTGCTCAGTACATGTGCTACATGTACTATACTGCTTTTCCCGTGCACCATGTACTCCACTGCTCACTACCTGTACTATATGTACTGTATTGCTCTATTCCTGTAATACATGTACTGCATATACTTTGCTGCTCTCTACATGTACTGAACTGTTCTTTACCTGTACTACATGTAATGTACTGCTCTCTACCTGTGGTACATGAATTGCACTACTCTTCACCTTTACTACTTATCTGCTTTCTACCTCTGCTACATGAACTGTACTGCTTTCTTCATGTGCTACAGATACTGCACTGCCCCCTACGTTTGTTACATGTACTATGCTAATCTCTATCTGTACTCCATGCACTGCTCTCTTCTTATATGACATGTGCTGTACAGTTCTTTTCTCATACTACTCTCTTTACCTATGCTATATGCACTGCCCTCTACCTGTGCTTCATGTATTTTACTGCTCTTTACCTATACTACATGTATTGCACCGCTCTTTACCTGTAATCCATGTACTGCTCTACTCTCTACCTCTGCCACATGTACTGCACTGCTCTCAACCTGTACAAGACATACTAAACTGCTTATCTACTTGTACGGAATGTACTTTACTGCTCTCCACCTGTCCTAAATGTATTGTACTTTTCTCTACTTGTAATAAATGTACTGCACTGCTCTCTACATGTACAAGACATATTATACCGCTGTTCTATTTGTACTGCATGTCCTTTACCTCGCTGCACCTGTACTAAGTGCACAGTACTCTTTTCTACCTGTAACTGTTTTCTACCTGTAATACATGTACTGCACTGCTCTTTAACTCTTCAAAATGTATTGCAGTGCTCTGTATCTGTATTACAAGTATAGCACTGAACAACAGATACTGCACTGCTCTCTACCTGTACTACAGGTATTGCACTGCTACCTGTACTACACGTACTGCACTGTTCTCTACCTGTACTGGGTGTACTGCACTGTTCTCTACCTGCACTATATGTACTTTGCTTCTGTCTACCTGTACTGCTCCCTCTTTGTACAACATATACTATAGTGCTCTCTGCATGTACTGCAAATAATGTAGTGCTCTCTGTCTGTACTGTATGTATTGTATTGCTTTCTACCTGTACTGCATATAGTGTACTGTTCTCTACGTTTACTATATTTACTGCACTGCTCCCTACCTTGTATTACATGTACCGTACTGTTCTCTACCTATACTACATGTACTGCACTGTTCTCTACCTATACTCCATGTAATGCACTGCTCTCTACCTGTACTGCACTGCTCTCTACATGCACAAGGTATATTATACTGCTTGTCTACTTGTACTTTCTTGTATGTTCTTTACCTCTCTCCACCTGTACTAAATGCACTGTACTGTTCTCTACTTGTAATACATGTACTGCACTGCTCTTTAGCTCTTCTACATGTATTACAGTGCTCTGTACCTGTATTACAAGTACTGCACTGCTCTCTACCTGTACTACAGGCACTGCACTGCTCTCTACCTGTACTACATGCACTGCACTGCTCTCTACCTGTACTACAAGTACTGCACTGTTCTCTACAAGTACTGCACTGCTCTCTACATGCACAAGGTATATTATACTGCTTGTCTACTTGTACTTTCTTGTATGTTCTTTACCTCTCTCCACCTGTACTAAATGCACTGTACTGTTCTCTACTTGTAATACATGTACTGCACTGCTCTTTAACTCTTCTACATGTATTACAGTGCTCTGTACCTGTATTACAAGTACTGCACTGTTCCCTACCTGCACTGTTCTCTACCTGTGCTACAGGCACTGCACTCTACCTGTACTACATGTACTTCACTGTTCTCTACCTATACTTCATGTGCTGCACTGCTCTCTACCTGTACAGCACTGCTCTCTACTTATACATGTACTGCACTGCTTTCTACCTGTACTCCATGTACTGCACTGCTCTTTAACTCTTCTACATGTATTACAGTTCTCTGTACCTGTATTACAAGTACTGTCCTGTTCTCTATCTGTACTACACTGCTTTCTACCTATACATGTACTGCACTGCTCTCTACCTGTACTACAGGCACTGCACTGCTACCTTTACTACATGTACTGCATTGCTCTCTACCTGTACTACATGTAATCCACTGCTCTTTACCTGTACTACATGTACTGCACTGCTCTCTACCTATAAATATACTACACTGCTCTCTACCTGTACTACATGTACTGCACTGCTCTCTACCTGTACTACATGTACTGCACTGCTCTCTACCTGTACTACATGTACTGCACTGCTCTCTAGCTATAATAAATTAACTACATTGCTTTCTACCTGTACTGTGCTGCAATCTATCAATCCTACTATAAGCTGCTTCTTTGAAAATCAGGCAAGGTCTTTTTATTTATATATATCCCATCTAGAATCCTGGAAATAAAATGCATTTTATACCTCGCAGCAGTTCTGACTTTTATATGTAAGAATTGCCTATTTTTTGTGTTTCTTATTTTCGATGACATTTATGTGGCTTTGGGACCAAACAGAAGTTTGGGAAATTACAGCATAATAACATTGCCATTGAAAAGACAATCCCAGACTAACAATGACTATCTTTCTGAAAGTGCTGGCCAGAAAACCAGTCATCCAAACGATAGACTCTATTTTAGAATGGATGTTTGTTAAAAGGGTTTTGTTAACCACAGTGATTTGCTTTTACCATGCAGAGAAAGGTAAATGAAGACTATCACCAAATGCATTGCTTTGCTGATTTTGCTTTGGTCAGGAAACAAAAAAGATTTTATCTCCTCAGAGTACACATGTTTCTCCAGTTACCGACCACCTCTCCCTGCTCTCAGTCAGTCCATCCATCCATGGAGAGTCACTTTGTGCAGAGTCTTAGGTAGACTTTGTTTACCTAACTAAATGAAAAGCTTTCACTCTTTAGAGCTCCGTAGTCTTGTGCACTACAGATTATAAACCTCCAGCAGTCATGTCACTGTAACAGGCTCAACTAGGAACAGCGGAGCTGAAATGCCAATCACTGCGATAGAAACACCCACAGCCTGACCAGGAAGTGCGAGTCTGAAGCTAGCTGTACCTCTGTGACAATGCATGGTGAGGAAACTCCTTTAACCATAACAGTGTACAGCAGCAGCAGCATAAATTATATGGGGCTGGTAAATGGATCATGAAATAACATTTGGTCAACTACAATGTACCCTATCTCAAGATGAGAAATGTAGACATCTAATGATTTCCTACACAGGTAATGGGTAACTTCTTAAATATACAATGGCCAACTACAGAAAATGAGTAAGTTGAAATGAGACCTGCTTTACTCATCACATATATAAGAAGGTGTTCGGGTTCAGTTCTCTGTGCTGGACAATAAGGTAACCAAGATGCAATACACATCCTTACACACATGAATGTCCTGTAAATTACCAATCATCAATGTATCCTCTCGTAGGTCAAACATCAACATTCGTTACAATGCATCGGATGAAAATTCTGGAACTGAGCACTTTGGCAGTGGCCTCATTAGTCATTGGGATTTTGATTGGATATTTTGCAATTAGTCATCCACAACTTTCATGGCTGAAGAAAATGGGCAAAGATGGAGATCCTAAATACAGCCAGCAACTTCATCAAGAGATCCAGGCAGAGGAGATCCGCAAAAACTTACAGTAAGACTGAAGATGTACAAGTTCATGTTTCAATGTCATGAAGAACACTGGGGAACTCTCATTTTGGTGCTTTAAAAGTTGGAACCGTTTTTGAGTATGTTTGTGGTGCTGATTCTGAAAATGACCCCCATTTTCTCCCATCAGCTCTAGGTTTGGAGATCTGGCATCAGTATCTGCTGCTGAAAGCGATGGTCACTCAATATTGTACTAAAGAAATGTTGCAAATTCATGCAAAACAGAAAAGACATAGGGCGAGATGTCAGAAAAGTGGCGTATACACGACAGTTTTAGGCGCATTAAATCAGTGTAAAGTGCGCCCGAAAGTCTGATCCTTCCAAAAAACTGGCATCAGGTATACCTTGCATAGAAAATGTAATGCGCCTTAAAAGGCGAATCGCGCCTAGAAAGGCGAATCACGTCAAAAAAGGCGCATTGCGCACCTCGCAGCACATAGCATATCATTGGTAGTCTATGTAATGCACCTATCGAGGAGCATTGCCCGAAGGAGGAGCATAACATATGTAATGATGCGCACAGCGCACCATATTTAGGCACATTATAAAGTGTCGTCCCCGGAGTATAATGCTCCTAGTTTTGGTGTATGACAGTTCATTTACAACAAGAATATGGCGTCAAAAGTGGGTTTGGCGCAAAATAGACCAAAAAACTGGCATTGGCGAGTTGCGACATGTCGCCCATAAATTTTAGAACATTTAATGAACATAAGCAAACAAAAACCATGAATGTGCCGAGCAAATTCAATCCTATTCATCTGCACTACATACTTATACACAATCACAAGAACAATGTAGAATCATGTCATCAACATCCCATAAACCAGAGCTGATGGAACACAATGGATGGAACGGTCAGACTCCGCAGCGCTCAGATACCAAGAATAAGGTCAACATTTCTAGGCACCAAAAAAAAGTGGTTTTTTTGTTCCCCAGTGTAATGTACGCGCAACAGGTGGATTAGAAGTTTGCAGAGGATCAGACCCATGAGCCTTCATCTAAAACAACGCGAGTCAGGGATGACAAAAACCAGGTACTCCTTTATTTCCCAGGGATTAGAGTGGGTCGGGGGCTCTATTTAAACCCATCCTCAGGACTTACATATATGATCATATTTTTGGGTTCTGTGCTGGGGTATTAAAAGTATTCTACCCTGGATATGGATATTCCACCACTGGAATACAATGCCTCAAAGAGACACCATATAGCAGAGGCTATGGACCTGTAGAGCTCTCCTTGTACCATCATACAGGTTTATGTATACTGCCACTTTCACATGTGGGTATTTTGGTCAAAGTACTGCATCAGTATTTGAAGGTCAAACAGGAGGAACATAGAAAACAGAAAAAGTAGAACATAAATACTTGGACTTACTGCAGATTTTGAACCAGAAATACTTATACAAAAAATATTGTTGTATGATAGTTGTCTAAAGAAAAAACACTTTGATTGCAGAACATCATCTTGCTCTCTAGTATTGTTTATCGACTATGGATTTTAGCACATTCTTCTAGTTCTACATTTCCTATGTTCTATTGGTTGAAGTTGAGGTACGTCCATATGGCATGGTGTTAGTCAGTTTTTTTGTTGGGGTACGTCCACATGGCATGGTGTTACAGTCGGTTTTTTTGTTGGGGTACGTCCACATGGCATGGTGTTACAGTTGTTTTTTTTGTTGGGGTAGGTACACATGGCACAGTGTTAAAGTCGTTTTTGTTGTTGAGGTACGTCCACATGCCATGGTGTTACCATAATTTTCTTTGTTGGGCTACGTCCACATGCATGGTGTTACAGTTGGTTTTTTTGTTCCGGTACGTCTACATGGCATGGTGTTTCAGTCGTTTTTTTTGTTGGGGTAGGTCCACATGGCACAGTGTTACAGTCGTTTTTGTTGTTGAGGTACGTCCACATGCCATGGTGTTACAGTAATTTTCTTTGTTGGGGTACGTCCACATGGCATAGTGTTACAGTCGTTTTTTTTGTTGGGTACGTCCACATGGCATGGTGTTACAGTCGTTTTCTTTGTTGGGGTAGGTCCACATGGCACAGTGTTGCAGTCGTTTTTATTGTTGAGGTACGTCCACATGCCATGGTGTTACAGTCATTTTCTTTGTTGGGGTACGTCCACATGGCATGGTGTTACAGTCGGTTTTTTTGTTGGGGTACGTCCACATGGCCTGGTGTTACAGTTGTTTTTATTGTTTGGGTACGTACACATGGCATGGTGTTAGTGTTTTTTTGTTGGGGTACGTCCACATGCCATGATGTTACAGTCGGTTTTTTTGTTGAGGTGCGTCCACATGTCATTGTGTTACTGTCTGTTTTTTTGTTGGGGTACGTCCACATGGCATGGTGTTACAGTTGTTTTTATTGTTTGGGTACGTCCACATGGCATGGTGTTACAGTCGGTTTTTTTGTTGAGGTGCGTCCACATGGCATGGTATTACAGTAGTTTTTTTAGATGGTTTTCGGATTTGAAAACCGTCTGAAAACTGACCATAAACCATCCCCATAGACTTCAATAGAAAATCCAAGCTATAGCCTATACAGCTCGGATTTTCTGATGGTGGAATTTCAAATCTGAAAACAGTCTAAAAAACTTGGGACGTGTACATTCTTCCACCCGGTTTTACTGTGAAAAACGTAATGTTCAATGTAATAGGGGGTGGCTGAATCCGCAAACCATGGCTGGAAACCATCCCCAAAACTATAAAATACTGGTTGGATTCTAAATCAGAACCCAACCGGTAGTTTGTCTATGCCGTGTGGCCGTACCCTTATTCTTTATTTGTTTGTAAGTCTTCCTCCTGTAAGAAGCGACATGATTTCCCTATTTATAATGGTGAAGGTAAATATTATTTTAAGTATATTTTTTTATGTCATGCAAACATATAAAACCACAAGACACAAACATTCTGTACTGAAAATTTAGGGCCACATGTATGAAATGGTTTTGGTCTAAAACTCACTTTTTCCCACTAGGTTTCTATGGGGAAAGAAGTGAGTTTTAGACCAAAACCATTTCATACATGTGGCCCTTAGTGTTAAAGTTTACTCCATTTATTATAGCTATGAACTACTTAATCTCTGCATAGCAATAGTTAGTAAATTTACAAGTTGAATGTCAAGGTCATACTCAGTAAATCTGGTCAGGAATTTTTTGCTCTCTGAAGTAAGTAGTGCATACATGCCACCTCTCCCGTTTTTTTGGCGGGGGGGGTCCCGCTATTTGGGGTCCCCTCCCGCCCTCCCGGGGGGAGTTGGCATTCCTCCCGCCGCCTGCTGGCGGCGGGGGTCCTTTAACTGGCCGCGGCGCCGGAGTTGCGCTGGTGCGCTACTCTTGCGCCGCGGGACCGCTCCTACAGGCGGGTGCAGCGGCCGCAGCGGCCGCTCACCCGCCCGCGGTCTCACTGTGCGGGGAGGAGAGCAGGAGGGATCGCTCCCTCCTCCTCCTCTCCCTGTATGTACGGCGCCGGTGTGTGCGCCGCACATACAGGTCAGAGGCGCAGGGGGAAGTGACGCGCGGCTGCTCTCACTTCCCCCTGCGCCGCTGAAGAGATCGGTCGGGAGCTGGCCACGCTGCAGGAGCCTGGTAAGGTAAGTGGATTTTAGCATAGTTGGCAACTTTCGAAAATGAAAAAGCAGGAGAAAGTAGCGGGCGGCGCGCGTAGCGCGCCGCGGCAAAAATTTGCATGGACACGTCCATCTTGTTGGTATGCCACGCCCCTTCAAACAAGCCCCACCCACTCCACCTAACTGCCTAACGGCGTTGGAAGAAAAGGGGCCCGGGAGATGCCCTTTAGCCAGGTGTAGCCCCCCCCCTAACCAGGGAGTGCCCCTTCAGGCCGGTAGATCCCCCCTTTTAGCCAAGAAATCCCCCTCTGTAGCCAGGGAGACCAAATTTGTAGCCAGGTAATGCCCCCCTTTGTTAGCCAGGTAGGGGCCCCCCCCATTGTTGCCAGGTAGGTGCCCCCTTGTTAGCCTTTTGGGGCCCCCCCTTTTTAGCCAGGTAGGGGGCCCCCATTTTCACCAGGGGGAGGGCCCCCCATTGTAG
The DNA here is from genome assembly GCA_025379985.1 of Phyllomedusa bahiana. Lineage (NCBI taxonomy): Eukaryota > Metazoa > Chordata > Amphibia > Anura > Hylidae > Phyllomedusa > Phyllomedusa bahiana. The sequence goes on from JAODAL010019608.1 coordinate 33,225, forward strand.
CCAGGTAGGTGCCCCATCTGTTTGCCAGGGGAGTGCCCCCCCTTTGCCAGGTAGATGTCCCCTCTGTTCCAGGTAGATGTCCCCACTGTTAGCCAGAATGTCCCCATCTGTTGCCAGGTAGTCCCCCACCCGTTAGCCAGGGAAAGGCCCCCATCTGTTAGCCATATGCCCCCATCCGGGTTTGCCAGGTAGTGCCCCCATCTGTTGCCATGTGCCCCCTCGTTACCCGGTGGCCCCCATCTTTAGCCGGTAGTGCCCCCCTCTGTTTTGCCAGGTATGCCCCCCCCGTTGCCAGTAGTGCCCCCCCTGTTTTCCAGGAGTGCCCCCCCCGTTTCCAGGGAGTCCCCCCTCTGTTAGCCAGGTAGTGCCCCCTTTGTTGCCAGTAATGTCCCCTCTGTTGCCAGTAGTGCCCCCTCTGTTGCCAGGTAGATGTCCCCTCTGTTGCCAGGTAGTGCCCCCTCTGTTGCCAGTAGTTGCCCTCTCTGTTAGCCAGGTAGAGCCCCCTAAAGCAATAAAAATCAAATAATAAAATCCACTTACCTTACCAGGCTCCTGCAGCGTGGCCAGCTCCCGACCGATCTCTTCAGCGGCGCAGGGGAAGTGAGAGCAGGCGCGCGTCACTCCCCTGCAGCCAGCGCGTCACTTCCCCCTGCGCCTCTGACCTGTATGTGCGGCGCACTCACCGGCGCCGTACATACAGGGAGAGGAGGGAGGAGGGAGCGATCCCTCCTGCCTCCTCCCCGCACAGTGAGACCGCGGCGGGTGAGCGGCCGCTGCGGCCGCTGCACCCGCCTGTAGGGCGGTCCCCGCGGCGCAAGAGTAGCGCACCAGCGCTACTCTTGCGCCGCGGTAATTTAAAGGACCCCCGCCGCCTGCAGGCGGCGGGGGGAATGCCAACTCCCCCGGGAGGGCGGGAGGGGACCCCAAATAGCGGGACCCCCCCCGCCAAAAACGGGAGAGTTGGCATGTATGGATGTTAGTATTTGTTTTTTATTAGCGTTAGGGGGCTCTACCTGGCTAACAGAGAGGGCAAACTGGGGCCCTGGCAACAGAGGGGGCACTACCTGGCAACAGAGGGGGACATCTACCTGGCAACAGAGGGGACATCTACCTGGCAACAAAGGGGGCACTACCTGGCTAACAGATGGGGGCACTACCTGGCAACAGAGGGGACACTACCTGGCAACAGAGGGGACACTACCTGGCAACAGAGGGGGCACTACCTGGCTAACAGATGGGGCACTACCTGGCTAACAGAGGGGGCACTACCTGGCTAACAGATGGGGCACTACCTGGCACAGATGGGGGCACTACCTGGCTAACAGATGGGGGCACTACCTGGCTAACAGATGGGGACATCTACCTGGCTAACAGATGGGGACATCTACCTGGCTAACAGATGGGGACATCTACCTGGCAACAGAGGGGACATCTACCTGGCAACAGAGGGGGCACTACCTGGCAAACAGATGGGCTCACTACCTGGCTGACAATGGGGGCACTCCCTTTGCTGACAATGGGGGCACCTACCTGGCTAACAATGGGGGGCACCTACCTGGCTAACAATGGGGGCACCTACGGGGCTAAAATGGGGGCACTACCTGGCTAACAATGGGGGCACCTACCTGGCTAACAATGGGGGGCACCTACCTGGCTAACAAAGGGGGCATCTACCTGGCTACAAAATTTGGCTCTACCTGGCTACAGAGGGGGCATCTACTTGGCTACAAGGGGGCATCTACCGGCCTGTAAGGGGCACTACCTGGTTATGGGGGGCTACTACCTGGCTATAAGGGCATCTACCTGGCTTCTTCCAAAGCCGTTATGCAGTTAGGTGGAGTGGGTGTGGCTTTTTTTGAAGGGGCGTGGCATACCAACAAGATGGGCGTGTCCATGCAAATTTTTGCCGCGGCGCACTACGCGCGCCGCCCGCTACTTTCTCCTGCTTTTTCATTTTCGAAAGTTGCCAACTATGAAGTAGTGAAATGGTGCCACTCCCTCACTAAATACGAAAGGGGGAATTGCAGGAATGAACTGTACATTTGCCACAAAATCTGCTCCTGTAGTCAGAGAACGGTGCTGCCCTATGGATGGTGCCCCTGACCTGCCAATATTATATACTAGTAGATTTAGGAATTGTTGCTTCACGTGTTTGAATCTGCAGTTTTAAATACACACGCTTGATGGCAATGGTACAAGTCTCATTAAGATTCAAGTCTCTAAAGCAGGAATAAGTGATATACGGCCTTTAAAGTAAAGTCTCTTCTTCTAAGAGGATAAAATGCTTTAGCTAGTTTCAGAAATGATTATCTATAGAATAAACTTTAAGCCCTGATGGAACATTAGCTTAATCTGAAGCCTTACAAAGTTAATAACTGAATGTGTGCATCTATGTAGTAGGTAGTGATTGGGGCCATACTAGGTGTGATTGCTCACTATTTAATACATAGGTGTTATGCCCCAAGGTCACTCACAAAAAGACCTTGGGACAATGGCCCAACCGGGCTGCAGTGCTGCTTGTGTCCACCTGTGGTAGAGATCGATGCTTAATGGGTCCTTAAAGGGGTTGTCTCACTACAAAGAATAGCTTTCAAAATGTAGGGAACACTAAATGAAGATGTTTTCCTAATATATTGCTTTGGTCATCTTTTTTTGTTAAGGAGCTACAAGTGATTTTATCACCTTCTGTGCTCTCTCTAGTTTCCCAAGAGACCGACCTGTGTACTCCTCCTCCCCTGCTGTTTGTTCTATCTGATAGAAGGGAGTGGCGTCATCACACAGCTCGCGGCCAGCAGACAGAGCTTGTGTGTAATTTATTTAATCTAGACTAATAAACAGAGAAGTCTGAATACATGGAGCTCATATGCTAATTACAGACAGCTTGACCAGGAAGTGACAGAGCAAAGCAGCATTATTTCATTCATGCATCATATGAAACTTTGAGATGAGACAACCCCTTTAAGTGTAAGGGTATGTTCACACGGCTTATTTTGGAGCGCATTTCGTGGCGTACTGCGCTTAATACGTGGGGAAATGCGCCCTATAATTACGGTAATCCATAGCTCTCATAGAGAACTATGGATTACGCCGTGTATTGTACGCGCGGGGAGATAAGTGACATGTCATTTAATGCATGTCTATGGGGCCGGCCCCCCGCACCTCGGAAATACGCGCTGATCAGTGCGAGCTCCCAAAGCACACGATGTACTGCAGCGCGTACTGTACGCACCGCAGTACATCGTGTGAACATACCCTTACAATAGATCAATTGTACAGGCATGGGGGGAATGCAGCGGACCACAGTTCTGGGTCTCTAATTCTCCTCTATCATAGCAGTCTCTGACAAACCAAAGGAGGATGTGTGGCACAGACAGAACCCAACATAATATAACTCATCTATCAACAAGTGTAGGATATGCTCAATGACTGGATCTGCTGTGGATTTTGTAGATTTTTTGCGGATTTCAGATTTTGCTTAGGATTTTTCTACATTTACTTCAATGGCAGAAGGCAAAACGGTTCATCTGCAGATTTTATTGTAGATTTTTCTACCTTCCATTGAAATCAATGTAGAAAAGGCCGCAATAAAATATGCAACTAAATCTGCGACAAAACCCGCATAGCATATCTGCCTAAAAGGGTCTGCCCACAACTAACATAGAACACATACTGACAGCTAGTTGCTGCTGGCACTAAGAGAGAGGTCCAAAGCCCCCAATTCCTCCTTATATTTTACGTGCTGCTCCTCTTAGTCATGTCAATAACTGTCATAGAGCGGTGTTGAGCAGTAGCACATGAGCTACAGTCATGCTTATAAGGAGGAAGGGAGACTCGGGAACCCTATCCTAGTGACTGTAGGTACCCCAAGGTAGCTAACATTTATCACCTGTGAATATTTATTTCATGAATATCTTTAAAGGCGTTTTCTCGCTACAAAGATCATATCTGTAATGAGAGGGACTTTAAAAATAAGCATTTTTGCAATTGGTTTGCATTACCTAAATCATTTAGTATAGCAGATATAAGCTAATCTGTGTGTGTCTAGAGCTAAATCAGCAGCCTGAGGTCAGGTCACGCCCCTTTTCCTGTGATTGACTGACTGATGTTTAGTTCAGCCTGTTGGGACAAGCCTATTAGACGGGATACGCCCCCTGTGCTGTGATTGGCTGCCTGCACTCTGTGCTTACTCCCCTTTGAGCTGTGGAAAATGAAAGTGAAACTAGCTGTGTCTATATAAAAAAGGCCGTCTCAGCTCCTCTCTATGCTCATTTCCCAG
>JAODAL010019608.1:42500-71583 GCA_025379985.1 Phyllomedusa bahiana
GAATTGAGAAAATCCTGATTCATTCATGTACAAGGAGGATCCCTACTAATGCTACTTCTCAATTTGTAATCTTAGGTGAACAACGGATTTAGGTTTGGCTGCTCTGGAATGATTCTATACTCTGATCCAGCAGACTATGTGGTCGGGAGCCTTGACCGAGTATATCCTGTGGACTGGTGGCTACCGGGAACCGGGGCTCAGAGAGGAACTGCTTATACAAACTATGGCGATCCACAGACCCCATTCTACCCATCTACTAGTGAGGAATATGCAATCAAATAAGTCTTTAGCTACAATATTAGTGTTGTATGGCTTGCTTTAAAGGGGTTGTCTCACTACATTGATTCATTTCACCTCAGTCCTGTTTTTGAATTCAGGGGCGTGTTTACTGGCTTCTACTAGGCTGCAGTAGGACCCAGGTCTGTAGCTATAGCAACCAGCGCTGGCAGCCTGTCAGGAGAGATTGAACAGGTCTGTAGCTATAGCAACCAGTGCTGGCAGCCTATCAGGAGCGATCAAACAGGTCTGTAGATATAGCGACCTGAGGAGCTGATTCAGCCCATACAAGAGGGGATATCTCAGAATAGGTAGGACCCTGTTAATGGACATATATTGCAAAGTGACTTGTTTTTGCAAGATCTTTAACATAAAAAGCAATCTTTGTAGTGAGACAACCCCTTCAACAGTAGTAGATAGACAATTCACCTGGTCCAGATGGCATGCACTCCCGAGGTCTGCAGGAACTTACCGGTAGTACCGAAACAGATAAATCTTTGTTTATAATATTTATGGGTTCCATAATGTCAGGGTCTGTGCCTCAGGATTGGGGCATGGCCAATGTGGTGCCAATATTCAAACAAGTGTCAAAAAGTGAATCTATAGGCCGTTAAGCTTAACTTTCACGGTGCATAAAATATTTGACGGTTTTTAGAGCAATATTATCCTTGAGTATCTCAGTGACAATGACCTAATAACACAGCACCAGCGCGGCTTCATGAGGAGGGATGGGTCCCGTCAAACTACTCTGAACAGTTTCTATGAGGAGGTAAGCTCCAAACTGGACCTGGGAAAGGCTGTGGATGTTGTGTGTCTGGACTGCCATAAGGCATTTGATAGCAGCCACATAAATGATTAGCGCAAAACTGAGACTGATGGGAAAATATATGTAAATGGGTTCACATTTGGTTCAGTGATAGAAAACAGAGGCTGGTTATAAATGGAACATACTGTGATTGGGTCACAGTTGCTAGTGAGGAACCTCAAGGATCAATATAGGAGGGGTCATGGTTGTCAGTACTGGGTCCTCTTCTTTGCAATATACTTATTAATGACCTTGTAAATGACTTACAGAGCAGAATTGTAATATTTGCAGATGATGCAAGGCTCTGTAAGTTAATGGACACACAGGAGGACGACAGGATATTACAAGGGATTTAGGGAAGTTGGAGGCTTAGGCGGAGAAATGGGAAATTAAGTTTAATGTGGATAAATGTAAAGTAATGCACTTGGGCCAAAGAAAATAAAAGCACAATTATGTAATATATTGTATGATACTGGGAATAACTATGGATTAAAAAGACTTGGGGATACTGGTAGACCGTAGTCTTACATTCAGTGACCAATGCCAGGCAGCTGCTGCCAAGGCAAATAAAATCATGGGTTGCATTAGAAGAGGCATAAATGCTCAAGACAGGAACTCAATTTTGCCTCTATACAAATCACTGGTGGTGCCACATATGGAATATTGGTAACAGTTTTGGGCACTAGTGTATAGGAAGGACATAGCTGAGCTAGAGCGGGTGCAGAGGAGGGCAACCAAGTTGGTTAGGGGAATGGTGGATTACAGTACCAAGACAGGCTATTAAACTTGGGGTTATTCAGCTTGGAAAAAAAGACAGCTTAAAGGGGTTGTCTCGCTACAAAGAATAGCTTTCAACATGTTGGGATCGGGAAGGAATTTTTCCTTTTGTATAGCACAAGTGGCATCTACTTCATAGGGGATTTAACGTTCCTTTGGATCAACACAGTAGAGTAATAGGTTGGACTCAATGGACCTGTTTTTTTCCAACCTTTTCTACTATGTTATCATGTATCATCAGAATGACACACTGATCATTAAAGGGGTTGTCTCACTACAAGGATTGCTGCTTTTTATGTTAAATATCTTGCAAAAACAAGTCACTTTGCAATATATGTCCATTAGCAGAGTCCCACCTATTCCTAGATATCCTCTCTTGTACGGGCTGCATCAGCTACTCAGGTCGCTATAGCTACAGACCTGTTTGATCTATCCTGATAGACTGACAGCACTGGTTGCTATAGCTACAGACCAGTCTTCTACTGCAGCCTAGTAGAAGCCAGTAAACGCCCCTGAATTCAAAATGAAACAAGAAAACAGGACTGAGGTAAGATGAATCAATGTAGTGAGACAACCCCTTTAAGGTCTCATATAAAATGCCCCATACCAGGATGGTCACTGTAATAGAAAATGCCATCTTGTCCAAGGACAGTCACAGGACACTAAATACCACACATTTTAGTGTCAGCAAAATTTAAAAGGAATTTGTCAGGATTCTGGGGCATCTGCACCTAAATCCAATCAGTTTTCTGCATGTGTTATAATGGCCTAAAGGTGACAAATACACAAAAGAAGGGACGATACCGTTTTACAGATTTTTTCACTATAACCAAGCAAGTATTCAAAAAACAAGATCAAATAAGTAAGGCACTACTAAGAAACCACAATACTACTTATAGGCCTCATCAAACAAGGACAATTGTCAGATTTGTAGATCATACAGCAGCTTTTTATACATTGCCATTATAAACAGATTGTAAATCTATTTCTTTGTAACTTGCCATTGTGTATTTTTTTTTCTTTTAGAGTCTGCATTTTTCTTAGACCAAAAGGACATCAAATTACCCAAAATTCCGGTAACACCAATTGGTTACAATGACGCTGTCAAATATCTCAGGTGATCGTTTTTGCAGAGCTTTTTTCTAAATAATCTGTTCATTTATCAACCATGATGTCCGGCGCGTACAAATCACTATGAGTGACCATTAGGGTGTACTCTCATATAGTCGAAATGGCGCCATCAATGTGCCCTTCAGCCAGTGTGTTTCTCATGTAGAAGCAAACCACTTGATAGTAAAACTGCTGCTGCCATTCTGCATGTAAGAATACACCCCTAGTGCACACAGACGTAGAGCTCAGAGATAATGCAGTTATGAGGGTTCATTATTTTACACAATTAATATGGATGAGTTTTATTCTACTCGTGCCTTTTCAATTCTCAGAATGGAAGTATAAACTCAAGTTACAATGGTCTCAGGATACAGTATTTTCAACAAATAGTCTTTCATGAGACCCTGTATGTTTTGAGCGTGATTTCACCATACAATGTCCCAGACACTGCTGATCTGCGGCTCATGTGATTGACTGTAAGATCCAACCAACTATCATAAACATTTTACAGATAAAACGTCTGTATTAGTGAGGTGCATGCAGTGATTGGCGGTCTAGTAGCGCCGCTCTACAGTACAGTGCGGTACTACATGTCCTGTACTGCCTTACATGTATTAGTGAGGTGCATGCAGTGATTGGTGGTCTATAGCGCCTCTCTACAGTACAGTGCGGTACTACATGTCCGGTACTGCTCTCACATGTATTAGTTGGGTGCATGCAGTGATTGGCAGCCTAGTAACACCTCTCTACAGTACAGTGCGGTACTACATGTCCTGTACTGCTCTTACATGTATTAGTGAGGTGCATGCAGTGATTGGCGGTCTAGTAGCGCCTCTCTACAGTACAATGCAGTACTACATGTCCTGTACTGCTCTTACATGTATTAGTGAGGTGCATGCAGTGATTGGCGGTCTAGTAGCGCCTCTCTACAGTATAGTATGGTACTGCATGTCCTGTACTGCTCTTACATGTATAAGTGAGGTGCGTGCAGTGATTGGTGGTCTAGTAGCGCCTCTCTACAGTACAGTGCGGTACTACATGCCCTTTAGTGCTCTTACATGTATTAGTGAGGTGCATGCAGTGATTGGCGGTCTAGTAGCGCCTCTCTACAGTACTACATGTCCTGTACTGCTCTTACATGTATTAGTGAGGTGCATGCAGTGACTGGAGGTCTATAGCACCTCTCTACAGTACAGTGCGGTACTACATGTCCTGTACTGCTCTTACATGTATTAGTGAGGTACGTGCAGTGATTGGTGAGCTAGTAGCACCTCTCTATAGTACAGTGTAGTACTACATGTCCTGTACTGCTCTTACATGTATTAGTGTGGTGCATGCAGTGATTGGCGGTGTAGTAGCACATCTCTACAGTACAGTGCGGTACTACATGCCCTGTACTGCTCTTACATGTATTAGTGAGGTGCATGCAGTGATTGGTGGTCTATAGCGCCTCTCTACAGTACAGTGTGGTACCACATGTCCTGTACTGCTCTTACATGTATTAGTGAGGTACATGCAGTGATTGGTGGGTCTAGTAGCACCTCTCTATAGTACAGTGTGGTACTACATGTCCTGTACTGCTCTTACATATATTAGTGAGGTGCATGCAGTGATTGGTGGTCTAATAGTACCTCTTTAGTAGTAGTAGTAGTAGTAGTAGTAGTAGTAGTAGTAGTAGTAGTAGTAATAATAGTAGTAGTAGTAGTAGTGTGGTACTACATGTCCTGTACTGCTCTTACATTGAGGTCCACAGTGATTGGTGGTCTATAGCGCCTCTCTACAGTACAATGGAGTACTACCTGTCCTGTACTGCTCTTACATGTATGAGTGTGGTGCATGCAGTGATTGGCGGTCTAGTAGCACTTCTCTACAGTACAGTGTGGTACTACATGTCCTGTACTGCTCTTTGCATGAGCCAGGATAAGCGGCTCCTCTGGACACCAAGTGAGGGCCCCATTTTCTTTTTTTCTGCTATATTGTGTATAAAGTATATGACCCAAAGAAGCTCGCATTCTCAAAAAAAGGACTTGCTTTACTTGTATTAGACATCATTTTTGAAATCCTCATGTTGCATTATGTTGGCTACAGTTTGGGGCTTTGGAACCAATCACCAATTTTCTATAGAGTTATGGTTTTAACATGGTCGTAAAGTTGCGCGTAGAGGGTGTACTGTACAAATATGTCAAATGTATGACCCCCACCACAATGTGTATTGAGATAGGTACATTATATCAGGTTTACTTGGACCATTTTGAACTTCATTAGTCTATGGTATGGCAGCACATTACACTGTATTGACCTACTGCTGTATACCCTTTACTTTCTCCTAAATGTCTAACAACGTTGACGCTTTGATGTGTTTTTATTTTACAAATAATGAAATTTAAGCCCCGGTTCACACGGCTTATTCCAGCCGGAATTGCGAGCCGGATTGCGCTCGCAATTCCGGCTTGAATAAGGGGCGGGTGCGAGGCGGGGGCGCCGCTCCCCCGGCCCCATAGACAATGCATTGTTTACGGCGCGTATTGCGCCTGGATAATGTGCATGTCACTTTCTCCCCCCGCGGCGGATTCGCCGAGCGGGGAGGGGCGACGGAATCCACTGTTCTCTATGAGAGCAGTGGATTACCGTAATGACTCAGACGGATTGGCGCCGTACTGCAGCGCAAATCCGGCGCGGAGTACGGCGCCAATCCGCAGAGAAATAAGCCGTGTGAACGAGGCCCCTAAAAGTTTTTATGGGACAATTTAATTTTATGGTCTATCCCTAGCCTAAGCCACCTACATGGGATTAGTGGGGGTCCAACTCCCTGTACTGCTCCAGCATGCCCTGCTTCCCCTTGTTTACTCAGACATAGCGCTGTACATATGGTCATAGCTGTGCCTAGTACTTCAGTGTAGTCCAAGTCACCTCTTTCATTCTTGTGAACATGAGGGCTTTCAGGAGCGGGGCCCCCAAATTTAAAATACGGATGGCCTGTTCTGTGGACTGGACATCTAAATACGGAAAATTCCTTCTTACAGGAATCAAGTAAGGGCTCTGCAAATTCAAATTCATAAAACCTCTTAAAGGGGTTTTACCACAATCTAATGTTGACGTGGGATCCTCCAAAATGGGTATTTAATCACTTTTCTAAATATATGTCATTAAAAAAAGTGAAGCCTGTGAGATCTACAGCCTTCCTTGCATGCCCTTAGTTTCCTGACAGTTTACATTAGACAGGACCAGGAGTTGATTTGGCAGCGCTTATATTGTTTGCACTTCTTATCTGATGGCAGGGAACATGAGTAGCTTTGAAGGGACTGAGGAGAAAAGATCCTGTGTCTTTTGCATAGAGAATCCACTGGTTGTAATGTAATTATCTGAGTAAACATGCAGATGCTCCCAGCTCAGCCCCCCCCCCTGCATAAGTTTGTGAACAAATGAAAGAACGCTGCCTGCTCAGAGCTTATCTTCTCTCCTGTGCACAATACAGTTGTCCTCTGTTGATTGGCAAAACAATGTTTGCTCAACTACAGAGACTGAGTATCAGTAACGTGCATGGGAGGTGGAGCGATGACATCACAGAGGAGGTGCTTGTTTTTTAAGCACAGAAACACAACGCCCCTTTTTTCAAGCCTCAAGAGGGGAGTATCAGCCTGTTAGGTGAGGAACTCACTTCTTGGCAAAACCCCTTTAAATGACCTTCTGGGCAACTGTGAGACTGAAATGTTTTCTACATAAGGACCACTAGGTTGTAATAACCTGGCTTGAATTCATGTTTCCTAGTAAGATGTCTGGAGTAGAAGTGCAAAGCACATGGAGAGGCGGCCTCAACATCACCTACAGAGTGGGACCAGGGTTTGCACCTCCTTATGAAAAAAGGTAAGAGGTGCTGCATCAAGGCCCATGTTGATCTATATATACTTGCATTACATGGTTTAGTTTTAAGGCATTCGCTAATCACAAACTTTTCATAAAAAAACTACAGGATAGGCCCCTAATTTTCTAAAAACAAAGACATTGGGGCTGGGAAAATGGTTTATGGGCCCGGCTCTTCTCTGCTCTTCTAGTCCTAATTAGACTTTCGGTTTGGGCCCCATTTAGTGGGTTTTTTTTCTGCCCCGGAAAAGTGAAGCGAGCCCTGAAAACAAAACCGACGGGGCCCCTGGGGTGAAAAATTCACTTTTTCATCCTTTCATTTAACTATCCAAATTCTCCTGCCCTTTATATGCCCCGTAGGCCCGTCTTGCTATTAGCAAATTTCCCCTGCTGCGGTAAAATTGGGCCCCCCATTACTCGTGGGCCCCTAGGGGGGGAATTCCCCAAAAATTTTCCCCTCTTCGCTGCAGAAATCCCCAACATCAGCGCAAAAGTCAACTAAAATTTTTCCAGGGCATATCAGGAACTTAGTAGAAAAAAGAAAATTTTAAAAACCCAAAAACGAAAAAATACCCGACCCCCCCTTTAAAAGGGGGAAAAACAAATCCATTCCAAACCCAAAAATTTTTTTCGGGTTTTTTGACATGAAATATAGGACAACAAGCAGAGCTAAATTTAAAATTTGGGCAAGCCGACATCCAAACAATATTTTTGGGAAACCGAATTTTAAAGGCCCCCTGGATTGACTTTTAAAATCCCCAAACCCAAATTTTAACAAAGAACCCTATTACTTGTAAAAAAATCTGTATTAGTGGGAAAAGCAGGCATTTCAGGCAGTTCTAAAATGACACCCTTCTCCTACAGTACAAATGCGGGGACTAATGTTCCCCGTACTTCTCCCTTACAAAGTAATAGGGAGGCACAAAAAAAAAAAGAAACAAGCCCACAATGCAGGGATAAAATAAACCGGTTTTCCCCCAAAACACTTAACTATATCATAAAAGGGAAAAAAAACTAAAAAAAAAAACTTTTTTTTAAATTTATGATTTTAAAAAGTTAAAAAACCCAAAGGCCCCAAAACAGAAAAAAGTGCCTCAATAAGAAAATCCCTTTCAAAAAACTAAAAGAAAAACCCAACCTGGGCAAAAAAAACCGGGGAAAAAATGTCCCCCCAAGGACGCTCCCGTCCGGGAAAAACCTAACCCTTTTTAAATTTAAACTCACCCTATACACCCCAAATTTGGGACATTGGGGGGCATAGGGTTTAGATTAGTGATTGGTGTTTTTAGAAAAACCCCCCTCTACAGTACAGTGGGGGTACCTACATGCCTTACAGCTCTTTTCAAAATTAGTGAGGGGCCCCTGCAAATTTTTGGGGGTTTTAGTTTCACCGGGTCTACCCGGGACAATGGGGATACTTCAAAGGCCGGTACTTGCCCTTTCAGGTATTATTTAGGGGGATTCGTAATTGGGGATTTTAGTTTGCCTCTCTACATTTCAGTGGGGGGTACCCAAAATGGCCTGTACTGCCCTTTAAAAATGAATTTTAGGGTTTGCAAAGCAGTGATTGGTGATATAGCAGGCCATTATTATTAAAGAAAAAGTAAAAAGACCCCCTTTAAGGGGTGAAAAAAGAATCCCGGGTTTCCCCCAAGTTTTTTTTCGGTTTTTTACGTGAAATTAGGACTATAAAACAGACTAATTAAAAAATTAAAAAAGCCCCCATCCCCATAAAAATGATGGGAGCCTTTAGCCCTCTTTTTATATCCAGTCTTATCCGATTCCAGCCTTAAAGATCTGAAAGAATCTGAACAGAACCATGCTAAATGAATTTGTAGCTCAAATGCAGGCAGTGGTTATCCAAAGTGTAACCTTGAAGAAGTCACAGTAAAGAAAAAAAAAAAAAAGAAAAAAAAACGGACCCGGGAAACCGTTCCAGGGAAAAAAGACTTTTCCTTTTTCTGGGAAAGACGAGGATGTTTTTTTAAAGAAAAAAATTTTTAATTTATTTTTATACACAGTAAAATAGTTCCCCACAAGGATACACAGTAAATTTTCACCAGACCCAGACTTGGGGGAAGGGGCCAAACGGGCAATTGCCCGGGGGGCTGGGCGCAGCACAAGGGGGCCTTGTCCTTCTTTTACTTCCCAATTCTAACTTTTAAGGGGAAAACACAGTTATGTGTTTTTTGGGCAAATTTTTTTAATTTAATTGGGCTGGCTTTATCTGAGATAGCCTTACTTTTATTTAAAACGACAGGTCCCCCAACCCTGCTCGTGGGTTTATATTTCTGTTTTAACCATAGGGAACAAAAATGCAAATTTTCCAGGTTCTGGATCCTTACATTTAAGAACATTTACTAAAAACAGGGCCCATTGATTTATTTATGTTTCCCCCTTTTCTTATATTTAAAAAACCAAATTCCCCCTGCCAAATGTTTCCCTATTCTGCACAAACCTTTAAAACCCGGCCCCCAAACAGAACCTCCACCACCAATGTGAAAAAGGCCTAAATTAATAAAAGTGAACAGATATCAACACTGGCCCATAGATTTAAGGCAAAATTATTTGGGGGGTTTTTTTTACTTCTGAAATAAAACAAATGTTGAATCTAGAAACCCCCCCAACCCCCCTAAGGGCCCGGTTTTTAATACAAAATTTTTGGGAAAAAACTGGGTGCATTTTTTGTTAGAAGTTTTTTCCCTTCAGCTTTTTTAAAATATAAAGTAAAGAAAACCGCATTAAATTTGGGTTTGGGGAAACCTTTTTCTTTCAAATTTCTTGAGCCAAAGGAATCTTTAAGGGGTTTTTTTGTAAAATTTAGTTTTAGACACAGAAGTGAAAGGGGAACAGTCACATGAATGCTACTAGAAAAAAAAACAACATTAACAACAGTAAAAATAAGAGGGAAAATTTTTAAAAAAGGGAAAAAAAAAGAGCTCCTCCTATGCCAATTCCTAATCATTCAAAGCTTGTTTTTATATACTCCTTTTCCCCAAAAACCATCTCCTGCCTTTAAAACTTTTACCCTGGAGGGCCCATATTCCCCCCCTTTCAGCCCTTTTCTAGGCCTTCTCCTCATAACACAGTCAGCAGGGTAGTCTGTAATTTGTAGTATAATCATTTGTATACACTGAAAATGGAAGCAAGGACAATTTTAGTTTTTGGGGCAGAAAAGGAAATGGGAAAATTGGGCAGACATTTTTAAAGGGGGTTTTTTTTAAAAAAAACGGTGTGGGAAAAACCGCAAAAATTTAAAAAAATTTAAAATTTTCACCATTATTAAATATTCTGTACCACTTTTGTTTTAGCTGCTCAGGGGATACACCCCTGACCAAGGGTCCTCGTTTTTGCCGCACATGCTCCCCTACAACACCTCCCTCTCAGGCAAACACTGCCAGTCTATTCCCTAATTTTAACCACCCCACACTCATGAATTTAAACAGTGTTTCAACCCCCCGGGGCTGTCAATTTTTACTCCTGTCCTCTTTTCCTTAGTTTAAATTTGTCCCAAAATTTTGGGGAAAAAAATAAAAGGAAAAAAAAAAAATTTAATCAGGGGTGGCATGGAGAAAAAAAAAAATTTTTCCCATTGGGTTTTCCAGTAGGGGAATTTTTAAAAACCCGGGAAACCCCTTTTCCCGAAAGGGCAGGGAAATGCTAACCACCAGTTACATTGCACTACTCACACTCTTTTCCCCTAAACATTTCCTTTTTTTTGACTGAAGTGAGCCCCCCACTGTTTTGGGGAAAAACATGGGGATGGGCAAGCCTGGGTGGGTCACATGATTATCAAGTTTTAAAAAAAAATTCAAAAACTCCCCATTTTGAATACAAATGGGAAACTAAAAAAAAGGAAAAATTTCCTTTTTTAATTAAAAAACCCCTTTAAATGACCATAGAGGGGATTGCTCATAAGGTGTTTGCTGCAAAAGAAAAGACTTTCAGCAGCTATGGCAATCAGTCGAAAGCCGTAAGAGGGTTCCCCCAAATTTAACCTTTTTGGGATAATAGGATTAAAGAAAACCCCCAGTATAGTGTAAGTGGGAAAATTGTGTGGGCCCCCTGTTTATGCGTAAAATTTACTTCCAACACCCGCTGTAAATGTTCATATCCCTCTTCAGTGAAAAAATGGGAAAGGAATTGCTTTAACTATGCTTTGGGGTATCTGCATTGGGTTTCACTAAAGGTCTTTTTCCGCCTTGATCAGCCCAAACCCCTTTTTATAATTCCCCCTTTGGGCACAGGGTTGACAAAGGTCGTCCATCATAGACACATTTCTACAAATTTTTTTGGGTTTTTTCCCTTTCATAGTAACTTCTAAAAACCCATTTTTTTTTTACAAAAAAGATTAAAGGGGGTTACTCACTACCAAAAATTTTTCCCGCTTTTTTTATTAAAGATCTTACAAAAACAAGTCACTTTTGCAATATGTTCCATTGACAGTTTTCCCCCCCCTTTTTTTTTCCCCCCAAGATATCCCCCCCTTTTATGGGCTTTCATCACTCCCCAGGTCGCAATAGCTACGACCTGTTCAATCTCTAAACCGGGGTAGGGTTTTCAGCACGGTTTTCTATAGGTTTCAGAAACCCGGGTTCTACTTTCCCCCCCCAGGAAGCCATTTAAAAACAATCCCCCCCCCGAATTCAAAGTGAAACCATTAAAAAAGGGCTGGGCAAGATAATCCCAAAGTAGTGAGACAACCCCCCTTAAGTCAGCTGCAGCGCACAAGATTGCACAAAACTGCATCCAAAATTAAATTTGGCAAATCCATCACAAGCATTACAAGAAGTCTCAGTGTAGTCTTGGTCTCAGCGTCCTATTCTTAGCAATGGCCTCAGAAACCTGTCCTGTCCCACATTCTGGGATTTGGGGGAAATTTCCCCGAGGGAAAAGGAGACCTTTTTAGCAGTCTATAAATTGATGCTTATTCAATAGAAAAATGAATTTAAAATCAGCTAAAATGTTTTTTTAAAAAGAAAAGTTTCCCCCCTTTAGGAAAAAAAAGGAATTTCTAATAACCCCTTTAAACAATATAACTTTTAAGGCTCCAGTAATGGAGCTTAATATGGAGCTGCCACGAGTCAAAAAGATGGCCAAAATTCACAGCGCAGACTGGGGGAGCTGGTTTTGTACTTGTGCAGTGGCCCCATTCTGGGTTTTATGGGGGGTTTTCCCCGTACAGGGGGGCGCTGTGCCCAAAAAGTTCTTTTGGGAGTTCCCAGTTTCAGGGGGCGTGTGGTTTTTCCTTTTCCCTTTTGTTTTTATGGAAATTCCCTTTCGGGGGGCTGTGTTCTCCAATTTTGGGTTTTAAAGGAGTTCCCAGTACGGGGACGCTGGGGTTTTTCCATCTGTTTTTTTATGGGAAATTTCCCAAATAAGGGGACGCTGTGTTCTCTACATTCGTTCTTTAAAGGAAATTCCCAGTACAGGGGAGCGCTTGTTTCTCCTTTTTTTCTTTTCGGAGTTCCCCTACAGGGGAAACGCTTTTGGGGGCTTTCCCTTTTGTTTTATTGGGAAATTTTCCCCTTTCAGGGGGGCACTGGGAATTTTTCTACATTCTGTTTTTATCGAAATTCCCATACAGGGGGGCGCTGTGTTCTCCATTCTGTTCTATGGAAGTTCCCAGTACAGGGGAGCACTGCATTCTCTACATTCTGTTCTATCGGAGTTCCCAGTACAGGGGAGCGCTGTGTTCTCCATTCTGTTCTATCGGAGTTCCCAGTACAGGGGAGCGCTGTGTTCTCCATTCTGTTCTATCGGAGTTCCCAGTACAGGGGAGCGCTGTGTTCTCCATTCTGTTCTATGGGAGTTCCCAGTACAGGGGAGCGCTGTGTTCTCCATTCTGTTCTACGGGAGTTCCAAGTACAGCCGGGCGGGGTGTTCAGCTCTGCTCGGAACTCCCATAAAACAGAACGGAGAGCCCTGCGGTACGCCATCATTATCTATCGAGGTAGAACGCCTTTAAGGGTATGTCCACATGGGGCAGATATGCAGAAAATCTGCAGCATTCTGGATTAAACCCGCACCCAGAAATCCACACCGGAAATTTGTTATGGCTCGGTCATGGATTTTGCTGTGGATTTAAACACAGACTTTTCTACTAGGTCTTCGGTGGGAGAAGGCATTGAAGTCAATGTAGAAAAATCAGTGACAAATTTGAGAGAAAAAGCACAACAAAATCTCCTTCCGTACATTAAACGGAGGCTGGAAACATGATATGAACAGTCTCTTGGATATTTCCCTTTTCTATGGTGATGGTCACATAGACATGGTCTTCCTCTCAGATTTCTTTTACTCTCCCATTCATTCACACCACTAATTGCTTAATAGATTCAAGCTGTATTAGGGTCTGTGCAGACGCGTCTTGGATACATTTTTGCAATATGTAAAACGTATTGCATAAAACGCATCCAAAAACGTACCACAAAGTGTGGAATGTATTTGGATACGTTTTCCGGACTGTAAAAACGTACCCTATAGTTTCTATGAACATGTCAATTCTTTGAACGCATCTATTTAACACAATGCAAAAACGTATGTATAACACGTGTTGTCTGAACGTTGATATGTATTTTACATTGAAACTAATGTTATCACACTTAAAGGGGTTGTCTTGCTACAAAGAATAGTTTTCCACATGTAGGGGGCACTAAATGAAGACGTTTTGCAAATATATTGCGTGGTTCATTTTTTTTTGTTAAGGAGCTACAAGTGATTTTATCAACTTCTGTGCTCTCTCTTGTTTCCCAAGTGACCGACCTGTGTACATCTCCCCCCTGCAGTTTGAACTATCTGATCTCAGGGAGTGATGTCATCACACAGGTAAGCAGCACAGAACTCCGGACAGTGAGAGCTTGTTTGTTATCTGATCTTTCAGACAAAAGAGTAATTACTGCTGTTTACTTAAATCTCATGCTGTCAGGAGCAGGGAAGCTTCTAAGTTAATCTAATTAGCAGAAGTCTGAATACACAGTAGCTCATATGCTAATTTCAGACAGCTTGACCAGGTAGTGACAGAGAAACCAGTATTACTTCATTCATGCATCTTATTAAATTATGATACGAGACAACCCCTTTAAACATTATTAAATACGTATTGGGGTCCGTTTTTGGTATGTAAAATGTACCCGAATATGTATTTAACAATCACTGTGTGAATATACCCTTAGAAATCAAGATATGTGTAATTTTGTCTTTTTATTTATTTCTCTCCTAAACAGTAAAATAAAACTTTATGTGAAAACATATAACACACAGAAAACAATCGGAATGTTTTGGTTTATGAAGGAAAATATGAAAACCCCGGAAAAGAAAGGCCCCCTCTTATTTAAAGGGGACTTCATACTGCAGGTCTCTTATTCCCACCTTCATGCTGAAAGCCCAAAGTTGTGAGACTTCAAAGTCCGCGCTTAAAACGCCAAACCCCTTTGATCACCTCCAGGGCTGGACACAGAGCAGTTTCCTGTGTGTCCAGACACACAAGACAAGTTTCCTAGCAAACACCTTTATGTTTTCCCCATTTCTTTGATTAGTTTTAAATATGTAAGCAAAGGTAAAAAAGACTATAAAAAAACATTGTTTTCTGTTTTTGCTAGCCTTGAATTGGGAGCAATCTGTCCCCCTTTTTTTGTACACAATTTCCCTGGTTACCAATTTCTCTGCTTAACGGCTTTTTTAAAAATTTTTTAAAAAAATACTTCTGTTCTGTTTTTGCACCCTCAAATTGGAGCGATCTTGTCCCCTGTTTTTGTAAAAGTTCCAGGTTACCAACTATCCTTGTAAAAAGGGCTATTCCCAAATATTACTAAATACATTGCTGTTCTGATTTTGCTAGCCTTCAGAATTGGAGCAGATCTTGTCTCATGCTTTTGTACACAAGCTTCCCTAGGTTAACAACTATCTCTATGCTCTAACAGGCTATTACTAAACTATTACTAAATACATTGCTGTTCTGTTTTTTGCAGCCTTCGAAATTGGGGGGAGATCGTGTCTCCTGTTTTTTGTCACAATTTCCCTGGGTTCCCAACTATCCTCTGCCTAACGGGGCTTATAAATTTAAAATACTTGCGTTCTGATTTTGCTACCTTTAAAAAAATGGACAGATTTTTTCCTGCTTTTGTCACAAGTTCCCTGGGGTTACCAACTTCTCCCCTGCTTAACAGGTCACAGCGGGGCCCGGAGGGTGAGTCACTCCCCTGTTTTTTTTGTTATCTGCCAAGCAGAGCTTGTTTATGTTACTTACCAACAAACAAACAAATACGTTGGAACGCTAGAGCCTTGCGCACTACTGTTTAGAAACCTCCAGCACTAATGTCCCTCTAACAGGCTCAGCTAGGAATAGCAGAACCAATATGCCAATCACTACTAAAAAAACCACCCAAGCCTGCCCAAAAGGGGGAGTCTGAAGCGGCTCGTAAAATGCATGAGGCGAAAAACCCCTTTTTAAGAGAATTGCAAAAGCATAAGAAAATGTAAAAAGACCTACAGAATGCCAATTTTGGGGAAAAGGGTTGCATTAGTACATAATGGAATAGCATATCTATTCAATACTAGAACACGAATTCACAATTATTGCCAAGTTGAATGGAAATTACACTGTTTCCTGGCCAATTACAAGCAAAGCATTTAATGAATGGGAAAATATGTAAAGTGGCTTTTTATTTAAAAGGGGGCGCTGTATTAATCCTTAAACGACCGTCCCCCGTTTTTGGCGTCAAGCTTTTAAGGTCGTTCGTCGCAGCGACCTTTTGACGCGGGGGCGACATCGGGTTTTGGCGGTCCCGGGCGCCAATTGGCCTGGTATGGGGGGCTGTACTACACAATTTGTCCCAGACCTTTTGAAGACTGGGGGAGCGGAGGAAACCTCCGAAACCCCGGTGCTTTAAAAACCCTTTGATTGGGGCGGGCGTTACCGGGCCAGCGCAATCAAAGGGACCCCTCTCTGCGGGGGGGAATCAACCCCGCTACCCGACAGAGCTCAGGGAAGGCTGCACGTCAACTCGGGGGCCCTAGCTTGGCCCCCAGAGCGACGTGCAAAAAGCCAGGTCAGGGCAGACTGTTGCTGCCAATCACTCCTTGTCAGCGACACAGTTAGAATGTATTAGCTATATGAATATGCTAAACATTACTAAAATTAACGACCAAAAAACCAAATGTCGGACCGCCGGAGGGGGAGGGGGACCCACGGTCCCCGCTAGGATTTTGGCGTAACCTACGCCGGGGAAGGATCAAGGGCCCCTTGTCTTCCCCGGAGCCCGCCGCGGGCGGGAAACGGGCTTTGCTGCAGGGAACCCCCGGGTGCTACCCCCGCGCAGGACCCACGGGGACAGCCAAGCCGGTGCGTGGCACGGAACCCCCGGGGCGTGGTCTTGAATAGCGGGGAGGGCAAGGCGGGGACTGACAGGGGAAAGGGCCCAGAGACGTGGGTCGGAACATCAGAGGAAAGCCACAAAGCGACTAAGTTAAAAAAAAGGGGACACCAACCCAATTGGGCGCCGAGGGCGGGAAGGGGCAAAATAAAAAGCCCAAGCTAAAAGGGGCCATAGGTGGAAAGGGCCCCAAATTAGGTGCGCCCCTTTAAATCTAAAAAGCTCTCGCGGGCGCGGGCCATAGGGGCCGGGCCCGGGGGTTAGTGCGGGCAGAAGCATAGCCTGCTCAGGGCGCTGAAGGGAGGAAGGGACAGCCAAAGGGAGTGGCGCAGCGCATGCTGGGGGTGGCTGCGCCTGGGCGGCGCCCGGCCCGGGGCCGGGGAAGGAGCAAGCTGGGGGGCCGGGTGACCGCGGGGCGTTACATCCCCCCCCCTTAGGGCCCCCTTTTATTCTAAAACCCCCGGGGTCTTTAAAACGCCCGGTTTGAAATGGGGCGTTGATGTTTTCTTGAGGCTCCCAGGACCTCTCCTGGGCCCCCATGCCCTTCCAAACCCCGAGGTAAAAATCTTGCCTTGAACGCTTAATGCCCGGTTTTTTAAAATTTTGGTTTTTTTTTTGGTATTAGGAGGGGCGGAAACAGGAACCCTTTGCGGGGGTCCGTTTGGAATTCCCGGTTTCAGGAAAAACACTGAAAAAATTTGGGGGATGCGGAGGGGGGGAGGAAAGGGTTTTGTAGGAACCGGGTTAATCTTCGTAAACGCTGAAAGTCCAAGAACGTGGTGCAAACTTTTAAACTAGGCCTCGGGGCGGATGTGTTTTGGGGGGCCCCAAACTTTTTCCCCCCGGGTTGGTAATGGAGGCGCCGCGTTCTTTCAGCTTGCCCTTAAACCGGGGTGGCCGCATACACAATTTAGACGGGTGAGTCCCCAAAATTTTGAAAAAATCCCGTACTAGGTCTTGGGCACGGGAACTTCAAAGAGGCAACAGGGGAGAGGAAGACGGGAGGACCAAACACCAATGAAGGGGACTCCCCGGGCCCTAGGGGGGTTTTTGGGGCAACTCCGCCCAAGGGATCAGAAAACCCAATCTCTTCCCGGGGCAGAAAAAAATTTGGGCGAGGTATTCCCCGGGGACCTGGTTGATCCGTTCCATTTGGGCCATTAGACGGGGGTGATATGCAATGAAAAACCAATTTTTTCCCACAGGAGCACAGGCATCCCAGAACGAGAGTAAATTGTACCCCCTTATCGAGACATTTAAAGGATACCATGCAAACGGAGATGTGCTGAATAAACAATAAAGCCAGTTGGGGAGCCAAAGGGAAGATGCGGGGGTAAAATGCCCATTTTGGGAAAATCCCCCAAACCCAGACAACCGAACCCCCTTTGGGGGTGGGGATCAGTCCAAAGTCCATAGCGATGTGGCTCCATGGTGTTTGGGGCATGGCAAGGCAACAGATAACCAGCAGGTCAAAGACGAGGCTCTTACTTCGGGCACAAATGGGGGCAAGCACCCCGAAATCCTTGACACCAGTCAAGGGGGGGCCCACCATATGCGTGCGATAGGGGAGGATTTTCGATAGCAGCTCCCGGCCATTTTGGAGGCTCCCCCGGACGAATGCTTTCCTCGGGTGGGACGCAAAAAGGTTTTACCTTTTTTAATTTCCCGCAACCGTCGGGTGGGGAAATAAACCCGGGGTTCGGGGGGGTCTGTATGTGGTTCAGATTAAAAATCGGAGGCACTTTTTGCCCGGGGACAGAGCATGGGCCTTGAGTTTTTTGCGGGGGCCGAAATGGGGATGAATTTAAAAAGGGGAGAAAATAAGGACCACCGGCCTGTCGAGGATTAAAACTGTGCTTTTTGTGGGAAAAAGAGGTTCTTATGTTTCCTATAGAAAGGTCACGGGATTAAAGGCCCCCAGAAGATGCCGCCATTCACCCAAAGGCCCAATTTGTTCGCCAAAGTTCTCTGTCCCCAATGGAGAGTTTTTCTCCCCGGCAAGAAGTTTTTGGAAAAACCACAGGTGCAAATTTCCCCTTGGATTCTTTTAAAGGACAGCTCCACTCCGACGAGGAAAGCACAACTTTCCCAAAAAAAGGGGCTCTCCGGGGTTTGGGGGGGTGAAGCACAGAGGCGGGGCAAAGGGGCCCTTTAAAAGGCAAAGGGGGTCTTAGCCTCCCCGGGGCCTAGAAGGGTTACTGCCTTTCTTGGGGAGGCGACAATGGGGCTATGACGGGAAAAATGTGGAATAAATTGGCGGGTAATAGTTGGAAAAACCCATGAAACGTGGTACTCAAAAAACCCAAGGACGGGGCCATTCAATACTGCCGAAGAATTTTTTAGGGTCCATTTGAAACCCTTTGGGAGGATTAGTACCCCAGGAATGTAAAAAATGGTTCGTTCAAATAGCACTTTTCCCCCTGGGAGAGTGGTTGCGTTAAGGCGGGAGAGTACCAACGAACAGACCGATGGGATTTTTCATCCGGGGAGTAGATCAAAATGTCGTCCAAGTGACAAGTACACGTGGTAGGAAGGGCCGGAAAAATGTCGTTTTACGAAATTCTGAAAAAAGCGGGGGCATTGCAAAAGGGGAAAGGGCATGAAAAAAATTCATAATGCCCATCGCGGGTGTTAAAGGCGGGCTTCCATCGTCCCCCCCCCGCGTATGGATAAGATTGTAAGCGCCCCGGAAACGAGCTTGGAAGACTGTGGCCCCTGGACCATCGAAAGCCCAAATCAAAGGAATGGGTAGCGTTTTTGGAAAAATTTTTTATGAGGGCCCCGATGTCTAAGCACGGTCCCCAAGGACCCACCTCTCTCGCAAAAAAAGAACCAGCCCTGCGGGATTAAGACTTTCGGAAAAAGCCCTTTTTCCCAATTTTTCCTTGATTCGCCGACATGGCCTCAGTTTTTCCGGGCCGGAAAGGGGGGCACTTACCCGGGGAGGCGTGTCCTGGGCGCTCTATAGGACAATCGTAGGGTCGGTGGGAAAGGAAAATTCTGCCCGTTTCTTTCAGAACAATCCGCAAAATCCCGGTATGCAGGGAAACCTGATGTAGCAGGGAAAGGGTGGAAAAGGGGGGAGGCACCCCACCAAACGTGGAGGGCGGGTCCGAAAAACAACTGGAGGGCACGGGCCCCCAACGAGTGACTTCGCCCCTTTTCCCCGTCAATGATGGGGGGGTCCCGCAGCCAAGGAAGCCCCCAAGAGGGGGTATACGGACATGGCAAACAAGGGAAAAAGGGTCTTTTCCTGATTATACCCTAACCAACTTAAGACCGTGCGGTGCCCATGGTAATAGAGGACTTCTCCATTCACGGAAGAAACGGGAAAAAGGCTTGTCCAAAGGAATCACTGGGGCCCGGTACCCATTCCCCCAAAGACGATGGTAAGTTTCCCGCCGAACCCCGAGTCCCCAAAAGGGCAACTCGAAGGGAAAGAACCGGGGGGAACGTTAGATGACCACAGGGCCCCTGGCGGAGAGGGAAAATTCGTCCAGGTTTGCCTTCCCCCCAAAGCCTAGGTCTTTGGTTTCCCCCACGCAGGGGGCACTCCCACGCAGTATCTTGGGACCGCGAGGGCAAGGGGCCTTGGGGCCCGGCGAGTTTTTTTCCTCCCCGACAGGGGGGCCCATCAATTGCATGGCTCATCCCCATTGGGTCAGGGGCAGGCTGCAGGGGGGCAAAGGAAGAAAAGGAAGGGGCGGGCTCCTACGGGGGCATAAATTTTCCCTTTTTAAACCGAACCTCCTGTTGAGTTCTGAGAAACGGGTTCGGAAAACGGGTGGCCCCCAAAGGGGTGAGGTCTCCGGTGGGGGGAGTCACGCCCCCTATTCATCCCTTTAATACACCGGCCCAACCCCTCCCAGAAAGGTTTTCGACCAGGGCCTCGTTGTTCCCCGGGGCAAATCTGGGATTTAAGTCCCGGGGAATTGAAAGCAAAACTGTCCCACGGGCTACCTTTTCGGGAAGAAAAGGGAAGGGCAAGGAGGCTCGTCCCCGGTCTTCAAATACCTTCGGAAGGCGGACAGGAAATTCGCTAGATTTGGGTGTCAGCGTTTCCCCACTTCCCACAGAGGTGTCCCCCCGGCAATGCTTACCGGGGAGGAGAAAAAATGAAAGCCACTTTAGCCCGATCAGTGGCGAATTGGTTTGGGGCCCGGACCCCGAAGTGGAAAAGTGCCTGGGTTCAGGAACCACCAGGCCCTTTGGGGTCCCCGTATAGCGAAAGGGCGAGGGAGGTGCGGGAGGAAAATGCTAGATGCTGCGGGGGGGGCCGAAGCGGGGAACCGGGGAAAGGAACAGGTGCCGGACCGGGCCGCCCGGGGGTTTGGGGGTCGAG
Organism: Phyllomedusa bahiana; assembly: GCA_025379985.1. NCBI lineage: Eukaryota > Metazoa > Chordata > Amphibia > Anura > Hylidae > Phyllomedusa > Phyllomedusa bahiana. The sequence continues at coordinate 63,043 of JAODAL010019608.1, forward strand.
CCGAAAGGGTTTTGGAGAGGCAAAAAGTTCTCTTTACGGGCCCCCGGCGCGTAATTTCAGCCACGAGGCTTCTTGTCTGGTACGGTTGACGGCGGGATCCATGGCCCAAAATTTTATGTCAGGACCCCTCACGAGGGGAGGTGGGTCCACTGTCACCGCTAGGATTGGCGTTTCCCCCCCGCCCGGGGGAAAGGAGTCTAAGGGGCCCCTTTTTCTTTACCGGAGCCCCCGCAAGGCAGGAGGGCTTTGCCAGGGAACCCCCAGGGCGCTAACCCCCCGACGCGGGGCCCCGCGGTGACGCCAAACCGGTGACGTAGGCACTGGAACACCGGGCGTTTTACTTTTAATAGAGGCGGGCAAGGCAGGGGCTGCAGGGCAGGAGCAGAGACGTAGGATGCGGGAACAGCAAGGAAAAAACCCCCAGCAAACGAGACTAAAAGTTGCTAACCAGGGACACCCCAACAATTGGGGCCCGACGGCAGGGAAGGGGATACCCATAAAGCCCAAGCCAAAGGCCATAGGTGGAAAGGGGGCACCAATTAGGTGCTGTCCCTTTAAATCTAAGAAGCTGCTCGCGCGCGGCCACTAGTGGCCGGCCGGATATGTGCAGGCAGAAGCATAGCCTGCATCATGGCGCTGAAGGAGGAAGCTGGATGCAGCCAGGTAAGTAGTGGCGCAGCGCATGCATGGGGCTGGCTGCGCCTAGGGCCGGACGCCCGGTCCGCGGCACGGGAGGTGGCAGCAGCTGGGAGGCCCGAGTGACCGCGCGGCGTTACACCTACACATATTTGGTATCCACACGACAGTAATAACCTGAAGAATTAATCTAACAAGTTATTAAGTGTGAAATGTGAATGGTGTAAAAAAAAAACAAAAAAAAATTCTGCAATTATTTATAAGTGAACTTAAACTATTCCCCCATAAAGTACAACTTGTCTCGAATAAAACGAGGCCTCATACAGCTGCGTCATTGAAAAAATAAAAAAGTTACAACTGTTGAAACGCAAGGAGGTAAAAACTAAAAAAAAAATTCTGGTCATTAACTACTTTTCAGGCGTTCGGCTTAAGGGGTTAATGGGGCTGTACACCATTATCGAGCGCATTACATAGTGCCCACGGCACTTGGTAATGTGCCCAGTCTCGGGGGAAGTGCAGGAGGCAGGGCGCACTAGAACCGTACGAAGCTATAGATTTATAGCTTCGCTATGGCAATTCCAGGGTCATTACTGCTGGAACAGGTAGAGCACTTTCAAAGTGGTTTACCTGAGCCAGAATTGATGTTTATGCGCTAGAATGCGCCTGACTTATGACCCGCAGTAGAGCAGGTTTATAAATCAGGCGCATTCTAGGCTTTTATTATGCTCATGAAATTCGGCGTTAATACGCCAAATTTCATGCCTGCCACCCTTAGAATCTACTTTTGGGATTTGGGAACAAAAGGAGCACCACTGTTTCCAAGGGTTATGCAAACACAATACATCATCAGTAGCACTCTAGAAACACTAGAAAACAGTGAAAGAGGACATAAGAATTATTGGAACAGCATTTCTGCTAATATGAAATATATGAAAACATTTTGAGGTTATTAGTGTACATTTTTGATCCAAACTGTGAATGCCCACCTACCGCAGCAAGGTGACCCCAATTTCAGGTGGGAACCTACTCTACATGCTACCTTTCTTGGTGTCTGTTCAGACCTCCACACTTCAGGGTTAGAAGGTTCCTGCTATAAACCCATACGTGCCAACTCTCCCGCTTTTGGCGGGGGGGTCCCGCTAAAGGGGTTCCCCCCACCCTCCCTGCAGAGTTGGCTTTCCTCCCGCCGCCAGCAGGCATCAGGGGGACCACGGCGCAAGAGTAGCGCTTGTGTGCTACTCTGGCGCCGCCGGGCCGCTCCTACAGGCGGGTGAAGTTTCACTGACTTGTGCGGCTGCGGCCGCACAGTCAGTCAGCTGTGCAGGGAGGAGGCAGGAGGGAATGCTTCCTCCTCCCTTCTCCAACTGTATGTACGGCGCCGGTGCGCGCTGTACATACACCTCAGTGTCGCAGGGGGAGTGACGCGCGGCTGCACTCACTCCCCCTGCGACGCGGAGACTACTCAGTCGGCCGGGAGATGTCCGGAGCTGCAGGAGCCTGGTGAGGTAAGTGGCTTTTATTATTTTATTTTTATTAGTTATAGGGGGGCTCTACCTGGCTACAATGGGGGGGTCTACCTGGCAACAGAGGGGGCTCTACCTGGCTACAATGGGGGGGGTCTACCTGGCAACAGAGGGGGCACTACCTGGCTAACAACGGGGGCACTACCTGGCTAACAAAGGGGGCATCTACCTGGCTAACAATGGGGGCACTACCTGGCTAACAAAGGGGGCATCTACCTGGCTAACAATGGGGGCATCTACCTGGCTAACAATGGGGGCATCTACCTGGCTAACAATGGGGGCATCTACCTGGCTAACAATGGGGGCATCTACCTGGCTAACAATGGGGGCATCTACCTGGCTAACAATGGGGGCATCTACCTGGCTAACAAAGGGGGCATCTACCTGGCTAACAAAGGGGGCATCTACCTGGCTAACAATGGGGGCATCTACCTGGCAACAGAGGGGGCACTACCTGGCTACAATGGGGGCACTACCTGGCTACAATGGGGGCACTACCTGGCTAACAAAGGGGGCATCTACCTGGCAACAGAGGGGGCACTACCTGGCAAACAATGGGGGCACCTACCTGGCAACAATGGGGGGCACCTACCTGGCAACAATGGGGGCATCTACCTGGCTAACAAAGGGGGCATCTACCTGACTAACAAAGGGGGGCATCTACCTGGCTAACAAAGGGGGGCATCTACCTGGCTACATATTTGGCTCTACCTGGCAACAGAGGGGGCACTACCTGGCAACAGAGGGGGCATCTACCTGGCTACAGAGGGGGCATCTACCTGGCTACAGAGGGGGCATCTACCTGGCTACAGAGGGGGCATCTACTTGGCTACAAGGGGCATCTACTTGGCTACAAGGTGGCATCTACCTGCCTGTAGATGGTTATGGGGGGCTACTACCTGGCTATAAGGGCATCTACCTGGCTTTCTTCCAAAGCCGTTATGCAGTTAGGTGGAGTGGGTGTGGTTTTTGAAGGGGCGTGGCACACCGACAAGATGGGCGTGTCCATGCCAATTTTTGCCGCGGCCCGCGCTCTGAGCACCGCCCTCTGCGATCTCCTGCTTTTTCAGTTTCTAAAGTTGGCAACTATGTATAAACCTGATCTGATTAAAAAACCTGTGCAGGCGGGCGGAGTGCATAATCCAGGCTGGGGACGACCACTTCCCCATACAAACAGTCAAAATTCAAAATCTGGTTGGCACATCCATTTTGAAGAATAAACGCATAGGTGCGCACAGTTGTGGCAGCAAAAGCTATGCAAACACAATATAACATCAGTAGCACTCTAGAAACACTAAAAAAAAAGTCAACGAGGACATAAGAATTTTTGGAATTTTGACTGTTTCCAAGGGTTGTGTCTGCTATTACAACTTAGCTAGTTTACAAAAAAACATGAAAGTCCGTTCCCCTGTGGGATCAAACCGTAATGTCTGATACTGGTAGTAGGAGGTGCAGGGACGAGGCCTCAGCTGTGATGAGTATGCAAACATGAATCCAAAGTCAAAATTTCTCCCAGCACTCTTGCAAAAAGAGTATATTAAAAAAACGCACTGAATTGTTTCCTGATTACAAAGCAAAAATGGACAATACACATATAAATAGTCTACGCGTTTCGAGCCTGTTGACCAGTGCATACTTACAAGCTCCCACACTTGCTTAGCGCCCGGTTTGAAATAGGTCTTCTCCCATTAGAATCACTTGCTACTGCAAATTGTTCTCCAAGTGGCCAGACAGATATTTCCTCAATCTGTGTTTATGCAGGGGATTTGAATCTCTGCAAAAGAGGCAGAAACAGGATGTGAGTGTTAAGAAGAGATTTAAAGAAATTAATCAGCGTAGATTTGTGGACCTTACATGACAAGGTTAAATAGGTAAAGCTTCACTCTTCTTTGAGCCAACCAAAACATTAATACCATAAAAGCCTTGAAATCCGCAATGGATCCGTTCTAAACAAATGAAGTTTGGTTCATTGACCGACTCCCAAGTCCACCACTGATATTCTACTTTAGAATGCAAAACCTGTTGTAATACGATTAAAGGGGTTGTCTCACTACAAACAATAGCTTTCAAAATGTAGGGAAGAGTAAATGAAGACATTTTCCAAATATATTGCTTTGTTCATTTTTTTGTTAAGGAGCTACAAATGATTTTATCACCTTCTGTGCTCTCCCTCTTTGCCAAAGTGACCGACCTGTGTACTCCTTCTTCCCTGCTGTTTGTTCTATCTGATAGCAGGGAGTGATGTCATCACACATGTAGCAGCAAGCAGTGAGAGCTTGTGTGTTATCTGCTCTTTCAGACAAAAGACTAATTACTCTACTGTTTACATTAGCTGATAAGCTTCTCCTGTCCTGGTAGAAGGTAATTTAGCTAATATAGACTAATAAACATAATAAACAGAGAAGTCTGAATACACAGAGCTCATATGCTAATTACAGACAGCTGGACCAGGAAGTGACAGAGCAGAGCAGCATTATTTCATTCATGCATCCTATGAAACTTTCAGATGAGACAACCCCTTTAATGTTCAAATTTAGTTAAAAATGCGTTCATTACTGAATAGTAGCTCATCAATATGATTACAGGTTACAGCCGTCATTTCTGCCCTTAAAACAAGAATATAATAAGACAAAAGAGGTCTATTATAATGATACCCAGAAATATAGAATTACAGATTGTAACACTGAAACTAATATGCAAAAGAACTCGAGCATTAAAGGGGTTGTCTCGCTACACTGATTTATCTTACCTCAGTCTTGTTGTCTCAGTTTTACTTTTGAATGTTTACTGGCTACTACTGGCCTGCAGTGATGAGCTGCTGAGGACACCAGGTCTGTAGCTATAGCGTTCACTGCAACATATGGCAACAACACTTTAAATACTTTCTTCTTATTTATTAAACATCATATCAGTCCAGTTAAGACAAATGTAACGAATTTTAAAATGTCAAAGCAAATTAGACAAAGAAGGGCAATGGTCTACTTATGTTCACGTCCCGCAGGGAACTTCACATGAGTCCGTTCAATCCACACTGGGATAGCTGGGAGATGCCGAGCAAAGAGACAGAGGAGCACACCTGAGCGGACTCATGTGAAGCTCCCTGCGGGACGTGAACATAAGTATACCATTGCCCTTCTTTGTCTAATGTGCTTTGACATTTTAAAACTCGTTACATTTGTCTTAACTGGACTGATATGATGTTTAATAAATAAGAAGAAAGTATTTAAAGTGTTGTTGCCATATGTTGCAGTGAACGTATGTTACAAACAGTGGAGGCTGTTTATTATATGGCATTGGGCTCAAAAAAGTGGTATACAAAAGAAGTTGACGTTTAACTTAAAGCTGTAGCTATAGAGACCAACGCTGGCAGCCAATCAGGAGAGATGGAACAGGTCTGTAGCTATAGAGACCAACGCTGGCAGCCAATCAGGAGATATGGAACAGGTCTGTAGCTATAGCGACCAGCGCTGGCAACCTATCAGGAGAGATGGAACAGGTCTGTAGCCATAGCGACCCGAGGAGCTGATGCAGCCCATAAAAGAGGGGATATCTAGGAATAGGTAGGACAATCGACACATATTGCAAAGTGACTTGTTTTTGCAAGATCTTTAGCATAAAAAGCAATCCTTGTAGTGAGACAACCCCTTTAACATCCTATCAACCATCTAATAAAACAACTGTATTTCCTCAATTATTGCTCCATGTAACCTATGACGGAGCATTTTCTCTCTTTTTTTGTTTCCTACACAGATCGGTATGTGGTTCTGGGCAATCACCGAGATGCTTGGGTATTTGGTGCCATTGATCCATCCAGTGGCACGGCAACTATGATGGAAGTGAGTAGAGGACTATCAAAGCTACTTCAAAGAGGTACATTATGAGTGAAAACTACCACATCTGTATCCTATATTGATGGTACATGGATAGGATATGCATCAGTATAATAGGTGCCCAGTCCCATTGCACATTAGTAGCACATTCTATCTATACGGTCATTACTTATATAAAGGTCCCAACAATAGGTTCTCCTACCCTTAGGACACACCTTCATCCTGTCTATGGTTCTTCATTGCAAATGACTTTTTTTTTTAACAAGCACATAATAGGCTCATAGGTGTCTCTGTGCCAAACTCTTCAGTCACAGATAACCATTAAAGAGAACAAAACTGGTAGAAAGGGTCACGGAGGCGTTACATTTTGTGACTGCCAGAGATCCTTGCTTGGCATGGTGGGGAGAAGTCAGAAGCCTTACAGAACAGAAGCCAAACTATTCATAGTAATATTCTGATTTGGCCAAACCTATTACGTGCTTGTCTCTGTCAAGATATGAACGTCAAGACTAATTTGCTTGTATCCGGCATGCCCACGGGTGGTTTGTGCTCTGAATACATCACTGGTCATGTCCCCATCTCTAGTAACTGTAAGACCACTTCAGAGTCCTCCATTATTCTTAGTAGAAGGAAGCAAATGATGTTCCATTAATGCAGTCAAATACAGAGGAGCAGGAATATTCATTGACATTGTGGGTGTTATCATTCACTGTTTATTTTACAAGGAGCAAAGTCAGATTTGATTTGTATAATAGAGTTAAGAAGCCTTTACCTCCTTCCCACTACAGTGATTTTATTTTGTGTCAAGTTTTTCGTAAAAAAAAAAAAAATTTGCCTACAAAAAAGTGTGCATGGGAGGTGTGTGTGTGTGTGTGTGTGTGAGAGTGTGTGTATGTGTGTGTTTTGTTGTGGGGGGAGGGTGTGCGTGTGTTGGGAGAGGTGTGTGTGTGTTTGTGGGTGTTGTGTGTATGTGTGTGTGTGTGTGGTGGTGTGTGTGTGTGTGTGTGTGGGGGTGGTGTGTGGATGTGTGTGTGAGGTGTGTGTGTGTGTGTGTGTGTGTGAGGTGTGTGTGTGTGTGTGTGTTTGTGTGTGAGGTGTGTGTGTGTGTGTGTGTGTGGGGGTGTGGTGTGTGTGTGTGTGTGTGGGAGGTGTGTGTGGGAGGTGTGTGTATGTGTGTGAGGTGTGTGTGTGTGAGGTGTGTGTGTGAGGTGTGTGTGTGTGTGAGGTGTGTGTGTGTGTGAGGTGTGTGTGTGTGTGTGAGGTGTGTGTGTGTGTGTGTGTGGTGTGTGTGTGTGTGTGTGTGTGTGGGAGGTGTGTGTCTGTGTTGGTGGTGTGTGTGTGTGTGTGTGTGAGGTGTGTGTATGTGTGTGTGTGTGTGTGGGGGGGGGATGTGTGTGTGTGTGTGTGTGTGGGGGGGGGGGGTGTCCATTTTTATAGTGTTCATCATGATGTATAAATTGTACGTTAACTGTATTGTGGGGGTCAGTACTGGGGATACCAAATTTGTATTGTTTTTGCTATGTTTTACCACTTTTAAAAAAGCTAAGAAAAAATGCTTTCCCTTATTATTTTCTGAGATTAAGACCTTTATTATTTTTCTGTCTAAGCACCTGAACGAGGGCTTATTATTTGTGTGGGTTTTACGGTCACTCAGTTTTTTTTAGGCACAAGGGTATTGATAATATTGGCTTCCAATTATTTGAAGGGGGGCAAAGCAACCAAAAAATTAAATGCAGTTTTGACACTGGGCGTTTTTTTTTCTCTTTTATGGCCTTCAACATGCAGAATAAATAATGTTACATTTTAATAGATTGGACTTTTACAGATGCAGCAATATCAATTGTGTAACTTTTTTCCTTTCTTGACCGCTAATGAACATGATTGCTCATACTCTATTCTGCAGTACTAAGGGTGCGTTCCCACAGCGCTGACAAAATACCGGTCGGATTTTCTGACTGATATTTTGTCCTTTTACGGCACGCAGGGGGACGGCTTTTGTCTGCGGTTTGTGGATTCAAGCCGCCCCCCTTCACACCCACATGTTCATGTTCTGTCCACAAACCGAGCAGAAGAATGCACAGGTTGTAAGTTTTTCGGACCGCTGACTTTGTGAAAAACTGTCCTGCAGAAAATCCGTTCAGTGGGGACTGCTGCAAGGATTTCCTATTAGTCTATGGGGGAGCATTGCTTGTTGGTTTTCAGGCGGTTTCTAAAACCGCAAACAGTCTCAAAAAAACCGACCAATAAGCCTTGCCGTGGGGACAAGCCCCAATTTCTTGCAGGATAGTGTTCAATTACAGCTTTCCTGGGGTGCCTTCATTAGGCCCATGGCGGTCATGACAACCAGTTGGCTGCACACAATGGCATTGCAGATGGTTGGGAGGTGGAAGAGGGTGCCCCTTCCTACATAACTGCCTAGATCCCAAAGTTGCATTGATTGTGGCATTTAAGTAGCTAAACAGCCAGGATCGACATTACACACTGTGGGTGCCGTCTATTAGATAGAGCGAGCTCAGCCTATTACCCCGCGCCATATACCCTGGACATTAAGA
>JAODAL010019609.1:0-71576 GCA_025379985.1 Phyllomedusa bahiana
TCACAAAAACGGATAGCCGGGTGGGACAATAAACACAGTGTGGAGGTCACGGCGAGCAAGCAGCAGCATGAGGCAGCATGGCACAATGACATTCTGGAGGTGGCAAAAACAGGAGTAGGCCACAGAGTGGGACAATAAACACAGTGTGAGGTCACGGCAGCAGCCACAGCAGCAGCATGGGGTCAGACAGTGGCACAATGACAATGTGGGAGGTGGTTGGCAATACCAGTCCCTGGTAAGAGGGTTTGGGTTGGCAGATGGAGAAACTGTCAGCAGATGGTGTGGCATCAGCGGTGGCGCATCAGAATAGTGGCTGAGGCGGGTATTTGAACCCAGACTCATTTCTCACAGTTTGGGTGAGGCGTTCATGGCTGATGTAGTCTGACCCCAAAAAGGGCATTGGGGGTTGGAAACCTGGCCGAACCACGCCTGATTCATCTTGACAAAGGTCAGCCCTTCCACATTTCCCGGGACAAGGGGGTTCTCCTTGGGTAACGATTGGCCCCCCCCGCACTGAACACCCTCTGATGCACACTACTGCCGGGCAGAACTTCTCCACTGCAAACTCGGCAATTCGCCACACATACTTTTGGGCTGCCCAGTAGTCCAGCGGATCTTCTAACTGGGGTGGCAGAGTGCTGTCCAAGTAGGCCACCACCTGTTGGTTTTCAGGGACTGCTCCAGGTCCTGCCTGCTGCTGCTGGCGACTACCCTCCTCACTAGGCGGGTGAAGGAAGCTCCATCAGTGACTCCAGACTTAGGTTACTGCTGATGGAGCTTGGTACTCTCCTAACCCCCCACCTTCCCCCAGCAGCCGGCGGCAGTAAGTAGTGAGCGCTGAGGAACCCCCCGGTCAGACCTGTCAGAGAGGACGATGCCGACCATAGGCAGCGGCCAACTGTTTAAGGAGGTTTTCCCTATAGTATTTTAGTTTGTCCTCCCTCTCAATAGCTGGGAAAAAGGCCCCCATTTTGCCCGTGCGAGGTCCAATGGGTGGAACCAAAGTCATCCCTCTGCCGGATGCGACTATTCGGCTGTCACTAGCCAGGGAAATAAGCATGCTGCGGGCCATCTGCACCCAAAAGGAAATCCCGAGGGCTCCCGCCTTTCCATTTTCCACTGTAACTGGGCCACGGTGCTTGGGGGTCATCTGCCTCGTCTTCCTCATCTCCATCCACCTCCTCCGCTGCTCCTGCTCCTCCTCTCTTGTCACCTGGGTAGAAAATCCACTCATTTCACCAACAATGCTTTTTGCTCCAATGTCCTTCCCCTCCTCCTCCATTTCAGTCCCCACCCGGACTCATGTGGCCACGAGATGTAGTCGCCACGTCTCCAGTCCCCTGCCCAGACAGATTTTTCAGCATCTGTTTCCAGGACATGAAGCAGTGAATGAGTTATTCATCCCGAGTCCTGGCACTGACAAATAACGTGGCCTCCTCAATGGCCTCAACAAAAAGGCAGTTTTCACGCCCTGAGCTGCCACTGGGGTGACAAACAAAGTTACACAGGGAGTACTCTGTCGCCTGGATCATCAAAAATCGTTAATGGCCTTTCTCTGTTCATACAGTTCGGTCCAACATGTGCAGGATGGAAATCCAACGGGTGGAAACATCGCATATCAGAGTGTGTTTGGGGGAGGCCGTTCTGCCGCTGCAACTCGAGGAGGTGTTCCTGGCTTTGACACGAATGGATAAAGTTCATGCACAGTTTTCCTGCCAATTTCAGAATTCTGAAGATCGGGGGAAGACTTCAGGGAAACCCTTTTCACAACCAGATTGAACAGTGCGCCATGGGAGGGCGCATGGACCATCCCTCCTCGGTGCAGCGCGGACACCATGTTCCTCCCATTGTCCTTCACCATGGTTCCGATTTGCAGTTGGCGCGGAGAAAGCCACACATCGATTTCTTGCTGCATGACGCGGAGCAGTTCCTCCCCTGTGTGACTTCGTTCGCCGAGGCAAGCCATGTGTAGAACTGCGTGACACCGCTGTGCCCTACACATGTGGTATGATGGAGCAGTACTTGTGGAGGCTGAGATGGTGGTGGTGGTGGAGGAGGAGGAGGCGGACATTGGCGCAGGAGCAGCAGTTTGACAACGTGGAGGAGAAAGCGGCGTCTCCTGTACTATTTGTTGGTGTGCCTGACGGAAGCACATCACCCAGGTGGGCCGTAAAGGACAAGTACTGCCCTGACCGTAGTTACCAGCTCCAGACGTCCGCGCTGCCAGTCACCTTGAACAACCGATTAAAGCATAAGACTGGCCCACCTCTGGTATCTACATATTTAAGAAGTGCTGATTACTGCCTTTTGGAAAAGAAATTACGGCTTGGATCTCTCCATCTCGGCTCGGCAAAACCCATTATCTCTGAATGGTTCACAGTCCACTATTTGGAAAGGGAGGGACTGCAGTACAACAACTTGGACAGGAAGCACGGTCAGCTGCGCACCTTAGGATTGTTGGACGCATACTGTTGTCTCTTTGCAATCGCCGTTACGCTGAACGACTTCAGCGCCATGAGTAGCGAGGAGCAGGAGCAATCATGACCGGGATATAGATGTCAAAGTGAGAAACAGCTTCCCATCTTCTGAGGTGGTGGAGCCTTGACTGGCTGCAATGGCATGCGTGCCTCCTACTGGCGTGCTGCGGTTGCTGCGGCGGCAGGAAGGACACCACACTGAGGCCACGTTTCACCCAGCCACGGATGGTGACGCAGCATGTGTTGACGCCGGGGCCGGGTGCCAACGTTAGCTCCCTGGCCACGCTCACTTTCTGCCTTACAGATTCTACATATGCCCCTAATCGGCTCCTCCGGTGTCTTAGCAAAGAACTGCCACACACCGCCGAAGTATCGGATTTTAACCAGCCAACCAGCTCCGCACTGATTACACTGCCGCGCTATCCTCGCTGAGTCCCTATGCCGCACTCTCTCCTTGGAGACCCTGCGAAGCGGGTTTTTTATAACCCCGTGGGCCGCTTGCTCCCGACCACAAACACTGCTGCTATCCTGCTGACTCACAGCCACATGGACCCCACTTGCTGGCTGCGCCGCTGCCTGACCGCGCAAGCAGACACCCACTTTCTCTCCTGACGATGATGATGCCCTTGCCTCATCCGGTCTCCCAAGTGCGGTCGGACTACATCCAACATCTATTTGTGTTTCATTCGTCACTACTGCTTCCTCATCACCAGGTCTTGGTAGTAGAGGCTGACCCCTCACAACATGACCTCCCATGCCACTCTCAACATCTATACTTTGCCGCCTACTGCAAGAAGCAGGGATATTGGCCCCCATTCTTCCTGCCAAGTAGCTCTGACTGCCCTCCTCAAATTGTTCATACTCGCTATATAGTGACGCTGAGGCCAGTACCGACATATATGATTCTCTGCTGAGGGAACCGTGAAGGACAGATGCGGGTTGAGGACAGTGAGGGCCCGCTGACCCGCTCCCGGGCCATGCCAACAAAGGGTTTGTGCTGACGTTCCCACCGACCTCTTAGCTGGGTTTTAATGTCCTCTGGGAGAAGTGGATGACCTAGTCAACCAACCAAGAACCATTGGGTTTGCTAGTCAGTACACGGCCGCTAGATGACAGCGGCAGTTGGTGGCCTCACCCGAAGTGACCCCTGTCTCAGCGACGTCCCCTTGTTGGTGCTGCATACCTGCTACAGGAATGTTTGTGTCTCTGCCACTCGCAGGTGAAGAGCCTGCCACCTCTCTGTCTGACATACTGTTGTTCTAAAATGTACAGACACTGTTGATGAACGATAATCTGTAAATATAAATACACACCCTGTAGTAGACGCCAAAATGAAACCCACTAGAATCTTGGGTAACCCTTGATTAAATAGCGCTCCACAAATGGGCAGGAAAAATTGACTTGTATGTGCTGTTTAAAAACTCTGTGTATTTTACTGGAATAATAAAAGCACAAACAGGCTTAATTTAACCTTCGTATATGAAGTATGCTACAGTAATTTCTTTTGGCGGTGAAAAACAAAGTTTCTTTACTGAGTACAACAGCAGAAACAACCTTAATTAACCCCAGATGTAAATTGCGGCAAAAAAATTGAGCAGCCAGAACTACTAGCATTGTAGCGTTTACAATTGTGTGTTTTCTACGCTACAACCAACAAAGGAAAAAATTGTAATTAACCGTCGAATTGTGAAATTATGCTACAGGAAAATTGTATTTTTTGGCGGTGAAAAAGACGGTTCTTTGAGTCACAACAGCAGCAGAACAAAACGGCTTAATTGTACCCCTGGAATGTAACTTGCGCAAAAAGAATTGCGCAGCCGGAAACTACTCGCTTTGTAGCGAGTTACAATTGCGTAGTATTCCTATACCTACACAACAAAGGAAAAAATTGTAAATTAACCTTCGTTTGTGAATTATGCTACAGGAAAAATTGTATTTTTTGGTGGTGAAAAAGGCGGTTTCTGGAGTCACAACAGCGCAGAACAACATTAATTAACCCCTGGATGTAAATTGCGCAAAGAATTGAGCAGCCGGAAACTACTAGCTTTGTAGCGTGTTACAATTGTGTTTTTCCTACGCTACATCAACAAGAGAAAAAATTGTAATTTAACCTTCGCTTGTGAATTAGCTACAGGAAATTTTATTTTTTGCGGTGAAAAAGACGGTCCTATTTTTTTGTCACCACAGCACAAAAACAACGCTAATTAACACCCTGGTGATGTAAATTGCACAAAAGAATTGAGTCAGCCAAAACTACTCGCTTTGTAGCGTGTTACAATTGCATGGTTTTTCCTACGCTCCACAACACGAGAAAAAATTGTATATTAACCTTCGTTTGTGAATTTATGCTACAGGAAAATTGCAATTTTTTTGGCGGTGAACAAAACGGTTTCCTTGGTGTCACAACAGCAAGCAGAACAACGCTTAATTAACCCCTGGAATTAAATTCCGGCAAGAAGAATTGACAGCAGGAGAACTACTAGCTTTGTAGCGTGTTACAATTGCGTGTTTTCCTACAGCTTCACAAACAAGAGAAAAAAATTGTAATTAACCCTCATGTTTTGTGATTATGCTACGAGGAAAATTGTATTTTTTTGGCGGTGAACAAGACGGTTGTTCTGGAGTCACAACAGCAGCAGAAACAACCTTAATAACCCCTGGGATGTAAATTGCGCAAAGAATTGAGCCAGCCGGAAACTACTAGCTTTGAACGTGTAACAATTGCGTTATTCTACGCTACACAACAAGAGAAAAAATTGTAATTAACCCTTCGTTTGTGAATTTATGCTTACAGGAAAATTGTATTTTTTGGTGGTGAAAAGAACGGTTGTCTTGGAGTCACAAACAGCAGCAAGAACAACGCCTTAATTAACCGCCTGGAGGTAAATTGCGCAAAAGAATTGAGTAGCCGAAACTACAGCTTTGTAGCGTGTTTACAATTGCGATGTTTCTACGCACACAACAAGAAAAAAAATGTAATTAACCTCGTTGTGAATTACTGCTACAGAAAATTGTAATTTTTTGGCGGTGAAAAAGACGGTTTCCTTGAGTCACAACATCAGCAAACAACGTTTAATTAACCCCTGATGTAAATTGCGCAAAAGAATTGAGCAACCGGAAACTACTACTTTGTACGTGTTACAATTGCGATTTTCAACGTCTCACAAAAAGAAGAAAAAATTGTAAATAACCGTCTGTTTGTGAATTATGCTACAGGAAAATTGTATTATATTTGTGTGAAAAAGACGGTTTTCTTGAGTCACAACATCGCATCCAGAACAACGCTTAATTTAACCCTGGATGTAAATTGCGCAAAAGAATTGAGCACCGGAAACTACTACTTTGTAGCTGTTACAATTGCGTGTTTCCTACGCTACACAACAAGAAAAAAATAGTAATTGAACCTTCGTTTGTGAATTAAGCTACATGAAAATTTTATTGTTTTGGGCGGTGAAAAAGAGATCGTTTCTTGGAGTCACAACACAGCAGCACAACGCTTAATCAACCCTGGATGTAAATTGGCTCAAAAGAATTGAGCAACCAAAAATGAAGCGGTATTTTGCATTAAAAACCTGTTTCTTTAAATGAATACAACAGAACAGATAGATGCCCCTTGGATATTCAATGTGGCTGTGGACAGATAGCATTAACATGTAATGCACTGGACATCAGATCCAATACACCGAAAAAATCCAGAAATAGAACATTAAGAGAAGCATCTCAGAGACAAGCAGAGACCCCCCACATACTCCGCTTGTATATAAAATCATGTTCTTCAGTAACAACCGCCGCCGCAGCACCTTCCACAGATCATACAGTGAGAGCGGTATGAGATCCCAGCGCGCGCGACCGACTTTTAATCGTTTGGTGACGTCCACAGAATCCCGCGGTCTCTGATTGGCGTTCATCTCTGACACAATGTCATGCAGTGCTAAGACCTTTTCTTTCCACCCAGAGTGCTTGCCCCAATGTAGCGCCATGTGCTCCGCAGCCATTTTATTAAATCAAAAGCACACTTCGTTTCACCCGAGTCCCCCAAACCTTCGACTTCCGTCAGAACCGAAGTTTCCCTGAAAATTCTAAACGAATTCCACTTCGTTAGAATCAATTGCAATCAGGGCCGGGAACGACGGGTGAGGCCAAGGTAGGCGCCGCCAAGGGCGCCTACCCAGCCTATCCCTAAGGGCGCCGTCAGGGCCCCGACCCTCAGCCGGGCTCCAGGCCGCTGCTGTGGGCCTGAAGCGCCGGCGGTCCCTCCTGTGACCGCATCTCGAGGCAGAGAGCAAAGCGCTCCCTGCCCCGCAGAACAGTGTCGGGCCCCGCTCCCCAGGATCGCTGGACCTCCGGCGAGCACAGGGCCGAACACAAGCCGGCAGCGTCGCAATAGACAGTGAGATGTCATCGCGCACGCTGCCTCTCCTCGGGCCACAGCGCGTCAAAGGCGTTGCGCCCAGAGCTCCGGAGAGCGCGCGGCTGAAAGACAGAAGAGGAGCGCGCACCCGGGAATTGGGTAAGTATTAATGTTGTTGTTTTTAAGTGCCTGCCTGTGGCCCCCTATATTCTGCCTGTGGCCCCCATACGCCTGCCTGTGGCCCCCTATAATGCCTGCCTGCGGCCCCCATAATGCCTGCCTGTGGCCCCCTATATCCCGCCTGCGGCCCCTATAATGCCTGCCTGCGGCCCCCATAATGCCTGCCTGTGGCCCCCTATATCCCGCCTGCGGCCCCTATAATGCCTGCCTGCGGCCCCCATAATGCCTGCCTGCGGCCCCCTATAATGCCTGCCTGTGGCCCCCTATATCCTGCCTGCGGCCCCCATAATGCCTGCCTGCGGCCACCTATAATGCCTGCCTGTGGCCCCCTATATCCTGCCTGTGGCCCCCAAATGCCTGCCTGCAGCCCCCATAATGCCTGCCTGCGGCCACCTATAATGCCTGCCTGTGGCCCCGTATATTCTGCCTGTGGCCCCCATACGCCTGCCTGTGGCCCCCTATATCCTGCCTGTGGCCCCTATAATGCCTGCCTGCGGCCCCCTATAATACCTGCCTGCGGCCCCCAATCTGCCTGCCTGGTGCCCCGATATGCCTGCCTGGTGCCCCCATAAGCCTGCCTGGTGCCCCCATAAGCCTGTCTGTGGTCCCCGTACGCCTGCCTGAGCCCCCATACGCCTGCCTGTGGCCCCCGTACGCCTGCCTGAGCCCCTGTACGGCTGCCTGTGGCCCCTATATACCTGCCTGTGGCCCCCATACGCCTGCCTGGTGCCCCCATACGCCTGCCTGAGCCCCCATACGCCTGCCTGTGGCCCCCATACGCCTGCCTGTGGCCCCATACGCCTGCCTGTGGCCCCATACGCCTGCCTGAGCCCCCATACGCCTGCCTGTAGCCCCCATACGCCTGCCTGAGCTATATATCTGCCTGAGTGCCCCTATATTTATATACCTACCTGTCTAAGGGGACAATATCTATATACCTGTCTGACTAAGAGGACTTATATACCTATAATTAAGGAGTTACTGGATATGTGAGGAATCTAAGATATTTGTGTCCAAATCCTCAGGGACGAGTCTTGGCCGGGAGCAATTGGCATGAAGGTGTGAACCGGATGGAGAAGAAAAGGGAAAGTGAACGACGCTGATCAGAAAAGACGTCTCCGGTGAGTCACTAAATGTAACTGCAGTGTAATCACTTATATTTCTGCAGAGCCTACATACAACTAGTATCTACCACTATCTGGTCACTGTATGGCGGTGGTATAGGTCTTCAGAGCCTGTGTACAGCTGATAGTCACATGTGGGGGTTGCGTTTGGTCAGGGTATGGCAGAGTTATTTGAGCCTTAAGTAGTAATAGTTTTGGGTCTTGGTTTTGTAGGAGTGTTTTTAGTAACAATCATTCGTCTGGTAGATTTGCTCCATGTATCGGTGGATTATTTAGTGACTGTTATTTAGGGGTATTGCACTGTCATACGGAGGGGAGCGATTTTGAAAATGCAAATTTGTCAGGGCTGATTTTCATTGTGCAGTGACTGCTGAGGAGATGGACGGGAGCTATGTGGGATACGCAGAAAATTAGTGACAGGACCTGGCGCGGGGGTGAGAGAAATTAGTGTGTGGGGGTGGGGGGGTATCTTTTTGAGAGCGAGGGGGGGGGCGCCATTGGCTGTACTCGCCTAGGGCACCAAAATGCCTTGTCCCGGCCCTGTCGCCAATCTCTAGTTGTATCCCATCTCTGCATTAATTTTATTTCCCCCTGTCCTCAACCTATACTGCATAGCCAGCCTAGTCTTGTGATTTTCTTTGAACTATGACCATCTTGTTCTTTTGCCCTACTACTTTGGCATTCTCTATGCTACCAGCCTCCTGACCTGTGCTGGATTTACTATGCTCTCTTACATGGACTGTAACTATGAGTAAGCATGAGAAGAAAACCTTGTTTGGGAGGAGGCATTTCTGACTGTAGTGCCATGTATTTTCTAAGCAGGTGCCCACTCTTATACAGCAATCAGTCATGTATAAGGGTGCTGACCACTTTATTGTAAGAAACGAGAAAAAAAACAAAAGCACCATTAACAGGATAGAAATTATATAAAAACAACATAAAGAGCATAATAAATGTATAACACAGGGAAATGTAGTCCCATAATTTACAGAAATTACATTTACAAAATTAGGTGCCACCAGACTCTGGGTTTCTTTCATCTATTGATTATCTGTTTATTAAATTAATTTCAGTGCACTTATGTTAATGTGATGTGACAGCTGCGCTTTATTAAATGCTCTTGCAAGCTTGAATGGTCTTTTTTTTTCATTACATGGTCACTCCCAAAGGGAACACAAATGTGTTGAAAATACAAGGAAAAAAACAAGCAATCACCACAATTTGTTTTCAACTACTAACATTAAATACATTTTATTATGAGAGAAATGTGATATCGTCTCTGGAATTTGAAGGTTCCAAAACTAACATTGCAATAGCAATAAAGAGAAGCAAAATGAGTTTAACATCTTCCATCCTCTCATTCCAGCAATTCACCGGTTATTCTGTGGAGATTGTGAAAGCAAGGCTTGTATATTGTAAATAGGATTGTAAAGTCTCTGCAGACCTCACAGGAAGAAAAGGCATACCCTTGGAAAAGTGAAATATGAAATTATTCCAACTGTTAAGAGCTAAAGACGAGTTTTGTATATTAGCTAGTAGTCAACTGAAGAGAGTCATTTATCTTTCATTTCCCTAAACAGCAAGCGCATCTGTAAGAGAGAAAACTCCAACCTCTAGCTCCATTATAATTTGAAGGGGTTTTCTTGTTTTGTATAAATAAAGTTTACAGCTATTTCCATACTACAATGATTAGCTTTTAACATGTAGGGACAGATAATTGACTACTTAATTGTATTGATTTTCTTTGGTCAGGAGGTAAGATTATTTCACCTCCTCTTACAGCACTCAAGTTTCATGGTGAGTCACCTCCTGCAGAGTCTTATCTCTAGTAATGGACTTTGAAAGCTTCTCATCTAGGTAAGCAAACACCCATTACAGCTCTGCAGCCTGAGTACTACACTTTATAAATCTCTTGCACTCGTCAGTGAGAGCTGATGTGTCAATCGCTGCTATAGACCTGCCCACAGCCTAAACAGCATTTGTTATTTGAAACTGGCTGTGGCTCTGTGAAACTGAATGGTGATAAAATCCCTTTAATCACCATATCGATGCAAAATTCTACAAAGTCTGTGTTTCAGTTCCTCACCATTTCAAGATGTGTTTGCTGTCAGAGAATGAGAACACTCCTGTTCATATTTAGAGGTACAGAACCTATATATAGCTGTGGTAGTAGTCCTGTCCTCAATCCTGTCCTCAGCCTGGGTAATACTTTCTGAGCTAAGCAGCCTGGTCTCCAAATTGACACATTGGAGCAAAGTACCAGAGATTTTAATGGTTAACAGAGCATTGCTTCAGCTATATACAGTGATCGTTGTATCCACTATTACTATGTTTACATACACACTTGTTTTCACACAGATTTTGACATGGATTATGCATCTGAATTCACATGAAAATAGGCTGTAGAGGGTTTCTGCGCTGCACCACATCAGGTACTGTAGTCTGATTGTGAATGGCCTTGAGTTGCAAATCTAGATCTTTCTTCTGCAGTTTCTGCAATAGAAAATCCCATCTTGTGTACTCTATGGGTAGTTTGACCTCTGAAGGTAAATAATAATGTTCCTATTTACTGACAAAAAAAACCATATTACATAGTCATGAATAGAAACCCCCAAAATATAATAAAATTGTAACATTTGATTTATACAGTGATTAAGCTTTATTTATTAAACTCCTTTACATTTTCAGCCACCACTATAGGAAACTTAGGCACTAACTGCATACTGATATACAGTGAACTCATTAACCCCTTACCGACATTGGATATATGGTGCACCCTAGTTTTGGTAAAGTGGGATTGCGGAGCAATCCTGCTACATTGGTGATGGCTGCTGGCTACTAATTGCAGGTGACACTCACTGGTAACACGAAATGGAGCCGGCTCCATTCCGTGTTGTTTAACCCCCTAGACACCATTGAGATCGCGGCATCTAAGTCAATGAGAAACTGTGCAGCACACCATTTCTTACTCCGATCAAGATCCCACGACAAGATCGTAATGTCCAGATTGGTTTATATGGTAACTGTAAGCCTTGTGAAGGCTTCCTTTGCCGCAATGTTTTCTGTTTACTTCATCCTGCTTCAGGCAGCCACCATCTTTGTACACCCTATTGCATTGTTTTTACAATGCAATAGGCTGTATTGATGTTCATGCCTACTAGTGGGCAAGCACTCTTGAGGAACTTAGGGGGACATGTATGAATGGGCTTTTCTCCTGTTTTCAGGCGTATAATGCTGTGCCGGCTCCGCTGTTGGACGCACTAATGCGATGTTAATTTCTATCTACTGACATACTTAGATTTATCTCTGATTTCCAGCCAGTCTAGAAACTTAATACATGTTAGGCGCATTACTTATGCGCCTAAGTTCCGCAATGTGCCTCACACACAGGCGAGCCGCGGTGAATTTTACAGCGCATTTATGAGTGTACTTCGGGCACGGCTATGCATCAGGCGCTGTTTTCGTGGATAAAAAACTTGAAAACGGCCACCTCGACGCGCCGATCTCCATACATGTCCCTCTTAATGTTAATGTGAAAAAAATATATATTGTTTTAAGGTATATAAAAAAAAATAAAGTTCAAATCACCCCCCTTTTGCCGTTTTAAAAAAGTCCAATCTACTTAAATATAACAGCCTACAAAAAATGCAACCTCATCTAAATCCAAAGGTAGAAGTACAAAAAATGATTGGTCACAAAAAATTGTGCTGCGGCAAAAATGTGAAAATTAGAAAATGTTTAGATTTTTTTTATGGTACCAAACCATAACAAAACCCCTACATGTTTGGTATTGCCTGATTCATATAGACCTGTAAAATACAGATAACACATCATTTATACCGAAGATTGAACACTGCAAAAACAAAATTCCATCAAACATGGTGCAAATATGTTTTTTTCCACATTTTGCCCCACTTAGAATTTGTTTGCGGTTTCCCAGTATATTCTATGGTACGATGAATGACACTATTAGAAAGTACATCTTGTCCCGCAAAATCAAAGTTCTCATATGTCTATGTAGATGAAAAAATAAAATAAATTATGGTTCTGGGAAGCGGGAGAGGAAAAACGAATAGGCTGTGGTGGGAAGGAGTTAATATGGCTAGGGCTACAAAGTCTACATCACAGTTAATAAAAGTAAATGTTGTATTGTGTCATGCAAGTTGCCATGATTGTAACTTGAGAACCAGCAGAAATTTCTAGTGACTGTCCAGTTAGGACTACTTGCTTGTTGTGATTTAAACACATTCACTTTCATTAACTGCAATGCATGTAGGCCACACAATCTTTGGCCGTATGACGGATGCTGCTGTCAAAGTAGCTGTCTAGCCCTAAGCTAGTGGTGACTGCAAGCCCCCAACATGCTAACCCTTTATATGTGCACAGATTTTGAATTTTATAGTGGGAATTTACCAAAACTTGTATGCAGTTGCATATTTTGTGTAAAATACATTTGCACACTTTTTGCCATACTTGGGCCACTTTCACAGCATTTTAACCACTTACCAAAATTTGATGTACAATTATATCATGATGTCAGTAAGGGTGTATGGAGCAGGCTTACACGCTGAGTTGCTCCATACGCAGTGCTGGGAGCATGGATAACTCCGATACCGGCTGTGTAACCATTAGACACTGCAGTTTAAGTTACAACAGTGTCTAAGCTGTTACAAAATGGTTAATGGCTGTGTTCTGCCAACTGATTGTCCTTCCATCTTCTGATTGCAGGATGCTGAGCGGTTGTCATGGCACTATTGAAGACATAAGCGTGCCTTCTTACTGCTCCTAATACACCATGCCTAAGGCAGGGTAAGAGGAGAGATGTAATTGTATGCTATTCTGCAGTATATTAGTATTTTAGGATATTGTACAAGAAATCATGCCCCTAGTGGTCAAGTACCCTAAGGGGACTAAAAGTATAAGTACAATAGAAAAATTAAATAATTTTAAAAATACAAAAAAATTAAATGCTCAAAACACTCCCTTTTAGACATTTTTTAATTAAAAAAGAAAAACAATAAAAAGTTAAATATTAGTATTTTTAAAAATATTTTTAAAAACTTTCAACTTTTTTTTTAGGTTTACATTTAGTGCTATTTCTTGAAGTGCTATTTCTTGATCACTTGCATTATATACTTTGATACAAATGCATTCTAGTCTTTTAGACGATCCATGCACTCCATTTACATCATATCATAGGTGAGCTGGTTTAGAGAAGTTTGTAAATATTTGGAGGGACATGTATGAAAACTGTCTAGTTCTCAAACTTTCTTTGTTGCCCATAGAAACTAATCAGCTCCCCTTTTATTTTTTCAGAGCACTACATGAAATGAAAGGAGAGCCCTGATTGACAACAAAGTCTTAGACCTAGAAAGTTTTCATACTTGAAGCCCCTGGTACTTACATTCTGCAGTATATAATTGTTTTATTGATTCCCTATTACACGATGGCTGCATAAGTAGCAAAGATCAAATTGACCGGTAACACACCATGGTATGACAGCACTGAACGTTCAGTGTCTTTTGTTGTGATAAAAAATCAGATAACATGAAAAGTCACGCTTGCATATTTACTCTCCATACATTTTGATGGGAGTTCAGAGTACAGAATTCCTGTTGAAATGAATAAAGAATGGCTGCACAATCACAGCCACTTTTCTGTTCAGAACAGGAAGATTTGGTGGACCATTCTGGAGATAGGGTCGGGTCCCAGAGGAGGGACCTGCACCTATCATATTGATGGCATATTATATGGATATGTAATCAATGTTTCTATTGGAAAAACCCTGTAAACTCTGCTATTTACATATGGCAAGGTGTAATAGGAGTACAATCATGGAAGACTGCTGTGACAACTGAATAGCACCCCACTATCTCATCATGGAAATGGCTGTTGATCTGGCTAAAAAAGGGAGGGACTGCACTCCTTCCTCATGGCTTAGATTACGGGTGTCAAACTGCGGTCCTCCAGCTGTTGGGAAACTACAACTCCCATCATGCCCACTGTTATAGATTATACAAATGCATGATGGGAGTTGTAGTTTCCCAACAGCTGGAGGGCCGCAGTTTGACACCCGTAGCTTAGATGCTGCCGCCTTATTAACCATGGCCCTTAAGCAGCTCAATGCTGAGACTGCAGTTATCTATAATCCTGGCCAGCACTTGCTGCGTATGAAGCAGGCTCAACATGGAAGCCTACTCCATACAACTTAAGCACCTCCATGATGTACGGAAATGTCACTGTGCAGTAATCGATTAAAATGTGTGTTTTTTACGACATCTTTCTAGCTATTATTTACAGCCAGGATATACAATACAATCATATTTGCTCCAACAAATCAGCCCTGGACAAGCACCTCCAGGATCTGAGGACGAAATTTCTCCAATTGGGGTACAAACTAAAAGTGACGGGCAACCAACCAAACAAAGTGGCAGCCATTAACAGAGACAGTCTGCTCACATATAAAGAGACCCAGAATGAAGCCCAAGTGCCCCTAGTTGTCACCTACAACCCACAGCTGGAGATCCTATGAAAGATTGCCAAGGAACTTCAACCTATGTTACATAGGAACAACAGACTCAAAGACATATTTCTAATCCCCCTCTCCCTGTCTTTCAGCAACCACCAAACCTTCGAAAAATGATTGTCCAGAGTGCCCTAAAGGCCCCAAATGAAAATGGCACCGCACCCTGCCTGCAAAACAGGTGCAAGACCTGCAGGCACATCCACACTGCTGACAGTGTACATGTCCCATTTGTCACAACAGGCGCACAGAATTAGGGGGACACTTTCCTGCAGGACTTCTAATGTGGTGTATCTCATAATGTGTGTGCAATGACCCACCACAGGCCTCTATGTGGGGGAACAGGGCAGAGATTCAGTGCATGAACTCACGCAGATTCACCATTAATAACAGCAGAACAGATCTCCCAGTAGCCGCACAGTTCTCTGGTTAAGACCACTCTATAGAAGATTTTCAGGTTGTGGTTTTAATGACACAGAAGGAGAGAAAGGAATGGGAATATAAGTTCATGCAAAAATTTCAAAATCTGCAACTTGGACTTAATATTCATGCCAGTTTCATGTCACTCTATGTATGAACTGGGATGGTCACAAATCTCCACCTGATAGCAAACAGATAACAGCAAGAATTACTGATCCCTCCGTCACGATCCACAAGTTTCCAGATTGTTTAATTATTGACCTTTCATAATTAACTTCTCTACTTGCATTGAATTTTGTAATTTTTATAGATTTTAAGTTCCTTTGAAGGTCCATGTCTTTTGTGTAGAAAAAGACTGTGAATTTTTAGTTTCTTGTATAACACCATGTCTGAAGAACAGAGCTAGTACTCTCAAAAGCTTACAATCAAATATACTTCTCTAAAATCTATCGCCTGATTTCTTCACTCTTCTATTACTTTATATGGCTAACATATTACAACATTATAAAACTCAAATCTTTCTCAAGCTGACTTTTGTGTTAGACTGATATATAAAGCAAAAGTCTATGTACATTTCACCCTTTATATGAAAACAGAGTTCTGACCGCTATTACAATTTTGTACAAAATTAATCAGCACAGAATTTTGGACCCAAAAAATAACATAAGGATAAAATGGGAAAATTCACTTCAAACTTACATGCAAAAGTTTGAAGCCTGAAGGTTAAAAAAACAAAAGGGATCATTTAACTTCAACGTATCCCATTAAACAAACATTCTGGTGTTGGATGCATTCAGGCACGGTTTATACAATTGTAAATGTGATATCTAAAGTTTACTGCTGGCAAAGGAATAATTGCTAATTATACCACCCAATCTAACTCTGAAAAAAATAATACCTGATTGATCTCTTCTAATTAATATAAACTGCATCATTTAATCTTTTCAAGAGTAACGTCATTGCCAGAGGAAAGTATTGAATGGAATTATTGAGTTCTAAGTAAATAATGTAGAAGCAATTTAATTATGCATATAGTATAGTGGGTCACGTTCCCCAAGTTATTAAAGCCAGCTCAAGTGAATAATTCATAACATGTCAATCAGTTTTGTAAGCATGTATGCATGTTCATCGTCTACTAGTAATACCAGCAATTACAAGTGTGTAAAGATGAAGCCATGAAGGAGTTGTATGGGAATACATAAATAAGGATAAAGCAGAGGGACATTTTCATGCAGCAACTTTGTTGCAGAAATATGTGAGAATGATATATGAAACAGTCACAGAATTGTTTTGCTGTGCATCTGCCACAACAGACTCATACAATTCTACATGAGTGCACTCTTGCCAGTGTTCATTCTCTGGACATTGATTTTGGGAACAACAGGTACAGGGGTATTATCTATTTATCAATGCCTTTATCATAGGGATACTCTATGAATATGATCCATATGTATCCTATATATGTGTATGTGTATATATGTGTATGAATACTGCTCCCTGAGAGGAATTATATATTGATCGGAAGAAAACCATTGCTCCCACACTGAAGGACCAAACAACAATAGTTACACTATTTATATATTGTTGGGATATATGAGCACATCTTCCATAACCTTATTTATAAATTTTTTAGGAGTCCACAAATGACCAGATGTTACCACTGGATCTTAGTTGATGTTTAACATATTTGTAGATACTAAAAGTGAGACCAGCAAAGACTTGTAATACTAATCACACGTGCCATTACAGATATGGTGCAGGACTGGAACTGGTAATGAGGGAAGGAGGATGAAGGGCAGATACTTTAACTGTACAGGACCCTGATATTACTTATGGCAGATCTTCCCTCAACCAAGGCTTACTATTTTATTTATTTTATTAATTTACTTTGTGTTGTTATATTCCACTGTGCTGTACAGAGATTGTCACTATTCACATTAGTCCCTCTCCTTAAAATCACAATCTAAATTTTATAAGGTTCATTTGGAGCAGCCACAGCACCAGAGTGGGAGAAAACGTTAAAACTGTACTGAAAGTGCGAGTGTGTGAGCTTGTGAGTGTTTTCTGTCTAAAGTGTTTTCACCTTAAAGGGAACCTGTCACGTAGATAATGTCCCCCTTGCTGTGAACAGCACAAGGTAGTGACAGACCTGCTGTTTCCAGCACTGTGCCCCTTATTCTGTAAGATGTTGTAGTTTTAGAGCATTTAATGCTCAAATCTTATTCAGGAGCAGATGTTAGCCCTGCCCACCAAAGGCTAACCCTGCCCACCTAGCAGTTATTTACATTTTTCTACCTATCTAAAGTAATAGGTTGATCAGTTGTGAAGAGGGCAGGGCAAGCCTCAGGTGGGCGGGGTATGGAAAAAAACAGACTCTTTTCAGGTGAAAACTGCAGATTTGAGCATTAAATACTGTAAAACTACAACATCTTACAGAATAAGGGACACAGAGCTGGAAAAAATATGTCTGACACTAGCTTGTGCTCTCCTCAGCAAGGGGGCATAACCTATGTGACAGGTTCTCTTTAAGTGTGGGATTTAAAGGGGTTGTATCATTTCATTGAATAGTCTTCAGAATACAAGCAACTTTGCAATTGGATGTCATTAGCAAAGCTGTCTTGTTATCACAGGATAATTCTGTTTCTGTTTACACTGATCTCCAGTCCTGGCCGGATCCCTCCTCCTTGCATTTCACTAGCTGAGAGCTCATTTACATTCTGTTCGGCCCCCGGTCGGCCATATTCATGAAGATTGCATTCCTGCCTCTCACTCAAAGTAAGGGACTGGCACATTTTCACTCTGCACAGCCAGAAGAAACAGAATAACCCTGCAGGGCTTCTATAATCAGAAAACAGCACAATTGTGTGACCGTGCCTAAACATAGAAGGAGCATTAGAGGCCGAGAGCATTTCATTCTGTACAGCTCTGGAGGAGTTTATACAAGACTGTATTCATTTGTAACATGAATGCAAGCCTGTGGTATGTAACAGCTCTTACAAAATGCGACTGCATAGGGAGAGACACAGTGACATGTGGAGGGGGGGGAGGGGTACACGGAGCCAGCATGAACAGTGAAGGGGGGATGATGTCATCCCTTCGGTTAAGAAACACCCAGCTGGGAGGTAAAGAAACGCCCCTGGATTTGAGCTGAGAAGCTGGAGAGCACAATGGAACAGCCAAACTGATGAAGCGATACATCCCCTTTAAGATTAATGGAATTTTAGGTTTTGTGAGTTTAGAAAGGAGAATACTGTATTAGATCACCTGTTTATAAATTTTTTCTCTGTCTTTTGTAATATCCCCATGAGTTCCATGGGGGACAATAATGATAATAATAATCTTTATTTATATAGCGTCAACATATTCCGCAGCACTTTACAATTTTTACAATTTGCAGGATGTAGGTACAGACAAAAGACATACATTGCACAATGAAAAGCTACTTACAGATGAGACACAAGGTGTGAGGGCCCTGCTCGCAAGAGCTTACAATCTATTAGGGTGTATGTGTGAGACGAAGGGTAAGAAGTGCTAGATTTACAATGGTCCAGCCATGTGACATAAATATGGGGTTGTTTTATGTAGAATTCGGATGGACCTACCACCCAGACAGTACATCTTTATACAGTTAAGTCCCGAAAATGAGATGAGTGCCCTAGAGAGTGAGGGGAGGGGGGGGTTAGCCATTAGGGATGCTGGTAGGACAGAGTGAGAAGATGTATTCTCAGGGCCCTTTGAAAGCTATGGGAGTTCTGAGTTTGCCTGATCGCCCGCGGTAGCATGTTCCAGAGAACTGGTGCTGAACGTGTGAAGTCTTAGAGATGGGCATGGGAGGTTCGGATGACTGAGGAATTTAATTTGATATCATCAGCATAGCAGAGAGAGTGAGTAGGGTGGTAGACAGAGATGAGGGAGGAGATGTAGGGGGGTGCAGTGCAGAGACTGACACAGGGCAGAGGCATCTGTATAGCGGCTGGAAAGAAAGACAAGTCTGGCTGCTGCATTCAGGACAAATTGGAGAGGGGAGAGAGTGCAGAGAGGGAGACCGATAAGCAGGGAGTTACAGTAGTCGAGACAAAAATGAATAAGAGCAACAATGAGAGTTTGCGTTGTTTCCACAGTGAGAAAAGGACGGATTCTGGAGATGTTCTTGAGGTGCAGGTAACAGGAGCGAGCGAGGGACTGGATATAGGTTGTGAGAGACAAATCAGAATCTAGTATAGCCCCAAGACAGCGGGCCTGCTGCCTCGGAGTAATGGTGGTGCCACACACTGAGACAGAAATGGCAGGGTAGGGCCAGTTAGTAGATGGTGGGATGACTAGAAGTTCAGTTTTAGTAAGGTTTAGTTTAAGAAACAGGGAGGACATGATGTCAGAGACAGCGGACAGACAGTCACTGTTGTTTTGTAGCAGAGCAGGAGTGATGCCCCAGGAGGAGGTGTATAGTTGAGTGTCATCTGTGTAGAGATGGTACTGGAAGCCAAATCTGCTGATGGTTTGTCCAATTGGTGCTGTGTTGATAGAAAAGAGGAGAGGACCAAGAACAGATCCCTGTGGAAACCCAACAGCAAGAGGAAGAGGAGACAATGCTGTCTACTTCACATCCTGTGCAATGTATGCAATCCTTGAAAAGCCGTTCAAGGGTGCATACTGCTATGTGAAATGCATGTTTAGAAGTCTGGATCCTGGACCTAAATAATCAATGAAAACAAGTCTGCTGCTCACTGAACAAGCACTCACTGAGATAGATACAGATGAAATGGCAGGATAGAGGTGTAAGGAAATGAGGCAGCTAGCTGGGTGACAATCAGAAAGTGGGGGAGAGGGAATAGTGTCATCGAGACTAGTCCTGATCTGGCACACCCCAACAAATTTGTCGGATTTTCAGATGAGGGGGTTTCAGTGCAGAAATAGTACTGTTGTAGAAAGACAGTTCTTCTGTGTGCTCCATTAAGGTGCTGTTAGTTGGGTACTCAGCTATTAGGGTAACAGACAGGGCAGTCTGTCACAATGACCGGGATCTTCGAACAGTATGCTGTCTTTTTTGGGCCCGAGTTTGACATATCACGGATCGGGATGACAGATTACTCTGTGGGGCTGGTGAGAATCCAGCTGTCCTGGTGCACATTGGTACCAATGACAAAGTTAAAGGTAGGTGGAGTGTCCTTAAAATGATTTCAGGGACATAGACCAAAAGCTTAAGGCAAGAACCTCCAAAGTAGCATTTTCAGAAATACTGCCTGTAGCACATGTTATGCCAGAGAGACAGTGGGAGATTAGAGAGGTGAATAAGTGGCTCAAAAATTGGTGTAGTAAAGAGGGATATGGATTTTATAGAACTGGGTTGATTTCTGTCTTGTATACAGACTCTATTCTAGGGACAGGCTAAACCTAAATGGAGATGGCCTGGGGACTGGGGGGAGGGCAACAAGACATTGAGGGTGACATGTATGAAAACTTTTTTACTATTTCCCAGCTCTCTATCTTCACTATCTTGCACTCTAAGGGCCACATGTATGAAAACTGTCTAGGTCTAAAACTCACTTTGTTGCCCATAGCAACCAATCAGAGATCCCCTTTCATTCCATATAGTGCTCTGGAAAATGAAAGAAGCGCTCTGATTGGTTTCTATGGGCAACAAAGTGAATTTTAGACCTAGACAGTTTTCATACATGTGGCCCTTAGAGTGCAAGATAGTGAAGATAGAGAGCTGGGAAATAGTAAAAAAAAAATCAGGGGATGGAGTGGAGGGAGAGGGCATAGTATTAGTTAATAAGGACTGGGTTAAAATAATTAAAACCAAAAAGGCTTGTATGCTGACCAATGCCAGAAGTCTCAGCAATAAAATGTATTTGCTACAATTATTTATCTCTGAAGAAATAAATTAATTAGGGAAGATAACTTGGACATGGCTGGATGAGAGCTATGCTTGGGTGGTTAACTTACAGGGTTACAGTTTATTTAGATTGTAAAAACCATAAGGAGAAGGTGTATGTATATAAATTTCTGTCTGAAGCCAGAACTATGGGAAGATATAGATACAGGAAATGAACATGTGGAGTTATTATGGGTAGATATACATGGGGGTAATAATAATAAAATTTTATTAGGGGCCTGATATGGGCCACCAAATATAACAGAACCTATAGAAAATGTACTCCTCAGACAAACAGATGATTAATCATAATTAATTATGATAATTATGATTAATCAGGCAGTTAATCATAATATGTTTGTTATTATGGTCGACTTCAATTACCCAGACATAAATTGGGAAACTGAAACCTGTCAATAGCTAGAGATGGTTACCTTTTCCAACTGGTGCAGGAGCCAACTAGAGGGAAGGTCCTTTTGGACCAATTATTGACTAACAGACCTGATGGAGTAACAAAAATTTCGGTTGGGGGGAACAAAAACCATCAAGGGAGACATGTATGATCGGGTTTTTCACCCTTTTCTGTTTCAAATGCGCCAAAGTGAGCTGTATATGAAGTCTAATGAGCCTAACGAATGTGTTAGGTGCATTGTTCGAAAGACTCAATACTTTTTAATGCGCCTATCATGAGGGGGCGTTCTGCGGGTGTCATGGAGGCATGTAGCACCACACTAGTAATATTAGACACATATATGAATGTGGTTCAGCAAAACTAAGCGTATTACTGCTCAAATAGGCAGACCTATTTTAATGTGGTCTGCCTGAGCCTGAGGAATCGAAGTGGAGCTAGATTTGCTGTTAGGGAAAAAAAGTCCAATATTTTCAACTTAAAACCGGGAAAAATTAATAAAAGTAATTATGATAATTATAAATTTATAAAAAATTTAAAATTTAAATGTAAAAAAAAATTTTAAACTTTAAAAAAATGAATATAAAAAAAAATTTTTTTTAATCCCAAAAAATATAAAAAAAATTTAAATAAAATGTTTTTAAAAATTAATAAAATTCTAAAATTTTTTTTAATTAAAAATAACCCACTAAATTATGTTTTTCCCAGTTTTTTTAAATATTAAATTTTCCCTACATTGAATTTGGAATTTAATTTTGTTTCCACCCTTTATTCTACATACAGAAAAGAGCCACCACCCACAGGTCTTGCGGGGGAATTGTGGTCCGCCAACAAAAATCAGTACCATATTTTCTATTAAGCCCATGCAAATTTTTAAAGGGAACTTTTTTCTATCTTTCCCCCTTTTAATCTATAGCCTTTATACATGTTAGGCTTATTATTTAATTTCCCCCTAATTTCCGAAATGTGCCAAAACACACAGATAAAGGGCCCCCAAAAAGGGCACTTTTATACACTGAAAAAAAAAAGAGAAAATAAACTTCGACCCCTTCTTTTTATACAATTTCCCCAAAATTTTTTCCAGAAGCTAATTTTAAACAGTTTAAAGGGGGCCCTTAAAGGGGTTGTTTTCACTACTTTGATGCATCTTAACTCAGTCCTTTTTTTCCTTGGTTTCACTTTAAATTTTCTGGGGTGTGTTTATTTGGCTTCCACTAGGCTGCAGTGAAGCGGGTCTATAGCTATAGCAACCAGTGCTGGCGGGCCTATCAGATAATCAAACAGGTTTGTGCTATAGAGGCCTGGGGAAAGCGATGCAGCCCATACAAAGGGGGATATCTAGGAATGGGTTTGGAACCGTTAATGGCAAAATTTTGCAAATTTGACGGTTTCTGCAAGTCTTTAAATTATAAAAAAGCTTCCCTTTGTAGAAAGAAAACCCCCTTTAAACCCTGAAATTGACTGGTACAAGGTCTTCAAAAAAAAAAAAGAGCGGGGTAAAAAAATAAGAGCCCTTGTTTTTAACTTCTTAAGCGCCCCTGTAATGGTTAAAAATTTGGGGGAAAAAAATGTTTAAAGCCCCCGGGAAAATTTAAAAACAATGTTTTTTAAAAAAAAGACATAAAGGGGAAAATAAATAAAAAAAAAAAAAAATTTCCAAAAGAGCCTGACCACCCCACCTATGCCCCTCGTATCGGGGATTGGGTCATTGCTTGAGAGTTTGGGGTAAAAGGGCCTGGATAAAATTTTTACAGCCACTTGTCCTTAGTATTGTTGACGTTTAAACGTTGGCAATCGACAAGGGCGAAAAGCGAAAGTCGGCCCCATCGAAAAGGGTTTTTCGATAGTCGATATTTGATCTTTCTCCGATGACCTTTAAAGGTCTATGGGGAGAAAAAAACCCCTTTCCCATTCTTACACCCCCAAAAAAAGGGCGGGAGAACCCGGAAAAAACGGGCCAAAAACAGTCAAATGGATACCTGTTTACACCCTTAGGCACAACACTTAGGCTATAAAACCCAACAGAAAAAAAGTAAACACACCATTCCTACCCTGTCTTGAACCCCCAGAGGGACCCTTAAACCTGCTTTCCCCCAAAAAATTAAAAAGTGCCAGAAAGGTTTTTTGGGAAAAAGTCTTTTGGAACC
Source organism: Phyllomedusa bahiana (assembly GCA_025379985.1). Lineage (NCBI taxonomy): Eukaryota > Metazoa > Chordata > Amphibia > Anura > Hylidae > Phyllomedusa > Phyllomedusa bahiana. The sequence continues at coordinate 23,507 of JAODAL010019609.1, forward strand.
AAACCCCATTTTGGGGGGTTTTAAACCCCTTTGGAAAACCTTGGACAAAACCCCTTCCTGGACCGCAGCAGCCCCTTTAAAAAACCTGTCTAAACCCACAGATTAAAAAGTCCCCGGAAAAGGAGTTTTAAACACCATTTTAGTTTAAAAGGAAAATTGACTAAAAATTGTCCGGGACCGAGAAAGACCTTTTAACCTGTCTAAACCCCCAGATTAAAAAGTGCCAGAAAAAGGATCTTTCAACCACCATTTTAGTTGAACTGGACATTGAAAAAACCCGCCCTTACCGCATTTATGACCATTTAAACCTGTCTGACCCCCAGTTTAAAAAAATTTCCCGGAAAAAGGAGTTTTTCAACCCCATTTTAGTTGAACTGGACATTGAATTTTTCCCCCCCTTGTTCCTTTTGGACCCCCGAAAAAAGGGGAAAAACCCCCAATTTTGAAAAACCCCCCTGCCCGGGGACCCCCCCCAAAGTTTTAAAAAGTCCCGGAAAAAAGGAGTCTTTCAACCACCATTTTATTTGAACTGGACATTGACAAAACCCTGTCCGGGGACCGCAGCATGCCCCTTAAAACCCTTCTGCCCCCACAAAAAAAAGTCCGGGAAAAAAAAGGAGTCCTTTAAACCCACCATTTTAAAGATAAAAGGGAACTTTAACTTCCCTGTCAGGGTACACATGACCCCCCCAAACCTGCATGCCCCCCGTTTTAAAAAAAATTGCCAAAAAAAAAGGAGTCTTTAAAAACCCCATTTTAGTTTCATGGAAATTGACAAAAAAACTTTTCCGGCCCGCAGAATGACCATTAAACCGTCTGCCCCCCAGATTAAAAAGTGCCGGAAAAAAGGGAGCCCTTTAAAACCACCTTTTATTTTGAACGGGGACATTGATTCCCTTTCCCTGGACCGCAGAAATGACCATTAAACCTTCTGCCCCCAAAATTTAAAAAAGTCCCGGAAAAAGGTTTTTTCAAAACCTTTTTAAATTTTTCACTGGACTTTGGACTAACCTGTCCTGGGCCACAGATGCCCCCGGGGCCCGGATTACATTGGGTGCGGGAGAGCCCAGGCGGCGCCCTAAAATTTATTATCACGCAGGTTAAAATGCCCTGATGACGCAGCAACGAAAACGTCGTGCTGAAGCAGGTGGGGAAAAGCGGAAGTGTGAGAAACTCCACCCTTCCTCGTAAAACCAGTAAAGGGAACCCTGGGTAGCGCTTGCCCCCCCTTTATGAGTATTGGACCAACTGAGCTTCACTTGGAAATACTGGGGGGTTTAAAACCGCCCCCCGGGGTTTAAAAACCCCCAGGTGCCCTTTTTTTTGGGGCAATTCTTTTTCTCTTTTTACTCAACGGCTGGGGAAAATTGGTTTCTTTTTACTTTGTTCTCTGTCTGTGCCCATACTCCTTGCCCCCCCTTGAAAAAACCTACATTCGGTCAAGTTTTTTTGTACCCCCCTTGTAAAAATTCGGGGAGGAATTTTTTTAACCCAGTTTTATTTTTGAACTTTTGAAAAACTTTTTAGTAGTTTAATTCAAAAGAAAACACATTTTAAAATAGGAGGGAATCCCCCCAAAGTCTTTGTTTCTCTTTTTTTTTAATTATATTTAAATTTGGGTTTTTGTCTCAATACCAGGGTTTGGGATAGCAATGTTAAAGTTTCCTTGCAAAAACAAGTAAATTTTCCCTTTTTTGTGTCCTTTAAACGTTTTCCTACCTTTTCCTTTTTTTTGACAGAAACCATCACCCTTGACCCACTCTTGACAATTGTAAAGAAAAAATGTTGTTAGAAAAACTTTTTTTTTATAATAGGACCTAGTATAAGGCTGCATGTCACAGAAAAAAGGGCCCCCAAAAAATTCAAAACATATCCCCAGAGCCAAAAATTTTGGGCAAATTTTTAAGAACAAAATTTTTGTTAAAAACAAAATTTTTTTTTTAAAAATTTTGGGCCCGTAAATAAAAGCTTCATTGTCACAGCAAAATCCTCCCAAAATTTAAAGCATTACCCTTGAGCCCCTTTGGGGCAAATTTTTGAAAAACAAAAGTTGTTAGAAACAACATTTTTTTTATAAAAGGACCTGTAGTTTTAGTGAAAGTCACAGCAAAAAACCCCCCCAAAAAATTTAAAAATGACCCCTTGAACCAAATTTTGACAAATTTTGAAGAAACAAATGTCTATTAGAAACAATTTTTTTTTGAAAAGGTCCCTGTAGTATTTCTTTCTTTTCCCAAACAAAGACCCAAAAAATTTAAAATAAAGACTTCTCCCCGCCCCTGTTTAAAAATTGTGAGGGGGAAGGGAAATGCCAAATTAAAAAAAACATTTCTTTTTTCCAAAGGGCCATAATTATTGTGTATCTCACAACAAAAATGGGGAACCCCCAAAAAAATTTTAAATATTTACTTCTCAGCCCCTGTTTAAAAAAAATTTTTGAGGCCAAATTTACCCCCAAAACCTTTGACAAAAAGGGAAAAAATTTTAAAGATGAATTTAGAAAAAGGAATATGGTTTTTCATTAAACCTTGGTGTTTTTTTCATTTTCCTCACAGCAAAAACCCCAAAATAATTTTTGGAACGAGAATAAAATTGAGTAAAAAAATTAAATCATTTTAAAAATAAGTTTTTCAAGAGGACCCTTTTTGTTTGGAGAGGAATGTGAAGTAACCAGGGAATAAAACGGTGAAACCCCGGGCCAAAATTTGGGCCCCAACATCATCAGAGAAACCATGCCCGATTCATCTTTATGAAAATCAAAAAGATCCACATTATCTGTTTGGGAAAACCGGATGCGTTTGTCTGTAATACTCCTCCGGCTGTGTGAAGGTCCGCTCAGTTTTGACGCTGGCTGCTTTGGGCAGGAAAAAACACCTCTTTGGCGTGGCGAAACAAACTCGGGGCCCTTTGCCATTTTTGGGTACCCCCCCCCGAAGCCATTGGGGGCCGGAACACATAAAAAAAACATCGGTGTTGAGAAGCAGATAGGGGCGGCAAACCTTTATCTTTAAGCTGGTCTCCCGGGGGTTGGGGGGTGTGGCCCCGCATTGGGATGCGTTGGTTTAGGGTGGTAAATAAAGATTGCCGAGGTCACCCATTAGGCTTCTGCCCCCTGCCCCTGCTGCCGCTACGGCTACTTGGGACTCTACTGCTGTCACGTCGCTGGGGTTGTTCCCCCCCCGGGACATTTTTTAAAGGAAAGTGAAGCAGATTTCAACCCGATTTTCCCCCCAGTTGAACAATTTAGCAAGGGGCTCCATTTTCCTGCATTTTAATCTCTATTTTTGGGGGGGGTGGGGAAAGGGAAAGTGCTGAGTTTTTTTGTACCCGGGGTCCAAAAGGGGGGCCCCCCCAGTAAATTTTTGTTCCCTTTTGGGTGGCCTTAATGCAGGAAACATGTTGGAAGAAAAGGAGATCCATGCACTCATGTGGAGAAAGGAAAACCTTGATTTTCCAAGGGCCCTTTGGGGGGCGGGGGGGCCCCTTTAAAACGATCTTTTATCCCCTTTTCCCCCTTCGCCTCAAATTGCGCCAAACTCTTTCCAAAGGGAGGGAGTCGGTAAATTTGGTGTCTAAAGGGAAAACTCCCTCCTCCCTCCTCCGGGTGCCCTTTCCCCAAAAGGGTTTAAACAGCCCCGACTTGCCCGAGTGATGCACCCTGAAAAGCTGAAAGCGCCCCCCCCTTTCACTAACTCTGGACCCGAAACCCCAAATGGGCCCAATGAAGACCGATGAAATTGTGAAACTGGGGCCCTTTTGGATTGAAGGAAGGAAGGGCCCCCTTTTCCGCCCAAATGTGTTTCCATCCCTCCTCCCTCGTGGGGGGGACCCGTTTTTTTTCCAGTGTCCAAAAGACGTTCCCGAACTAAGTTTACCACAATGCTCATGCTTGCCCAAGGGGTTTTTCCGCACTGACCATTTTTGGTGGCTTCTTTAAAAATGGCAAGGATGGTTGCAGAGCTCCCTTTTACCTTCCTCCCTCTCGGGGGCTCAAAAAACCCCCAGGTCCGCACCGCGCTTATCAGGGGCCTGTTTTCCCCCTTCGTACTGCTTTAAAGGCATTGCGCTGCTGCCACAATCGCTGGAGCATGTTTGGAAGGGGGGAATTTTCCCGGTGTTGCCCCGTCAACAATAGACGGTTGAAAGGGGAGCCCAGCTGCGCCAAGCAGCAGGGGGGGAGAAGCAGGGTGCGAAAAGGCGGAAGTTTCGAACTCGGGGGGCCCCGAGCCTTCTTTTAACTGGCAGTCCCCAAACCCGGGGACCCTTTAAAATTTCTTGGGGAAGGGCCAGGGTTTAAGAAGTTCCCGGCAAGGGATGTGCTCCACCACCGATCTTAAGGGGGGCCCCGCCCGAAATTTTCCCCCTTTTCGCAAACCCCCTTTCCTGGGACAAAAGGGTTTTTGTCCCCCCCAGCCAGCCTCGGGCTCGTTGCGGAGAGGGCCTCCCCAGCTCCGACCCGTGGGGGGGGACGGTCCCAAACGAAAATTTCAAAAGGCTTGGTTTCTCTGGGCACGTTTATGCCACCCGAGGACCTTGGGGGGAAAAAGCCCTGCACCATCCCCTTTTGGGTTTTTAAGACAGCGCCGAGTGAGAGCCCCCGTCACCCCCCAACATCCCCCCAGCTCCCAGTGAGCTGTCACAAAAGGGTATAGCGGGGCCCTTTGGCCGTGCTTACTAGTCCATGTGTTCCCGGGGGTCAGATGGACTTTTTTGGCCAAAGAATTCGACAACGCGCCCTTTAAAAATTTTTTTGTTTACACTGGGTGGCCCGGGCAGGGGCGGGTTTCTGGCAAAGAAAAGCCTGCTTTTGGGATCTTTGGTATTGGGGCGGCAAGGGGGCCCCCCACCCCTGGCGGAAACCCCAACTGTGTTTCCCCCAAGGAAAGGCAACATTTCCAAGGGGCCCAAAAACCTGGCAAAGCCGGGCATTCAGGGGTTTTGGCTTTTTGGGTGGGGTTTGGGGTTTAAAATGTTTTTTTTCGGCTTTCCCCAAAAATAAAAGACAGAAGGGTTTGGGTTGCTTTGACTGGCCCCTGTACAGCGGGAGGTCGTCAAACTGGCGGGAAAAAGAAGGGGGTAGGATGATCCTGGTGGTGCTGGGGGTACTTGGGCCGGGCGGTGGAGGCCTTGAAGCTGTGAAGGCTTTTACCCCTGATCATGACTCTGAAAACAAAGGGCAGTTTAGGAAGCTTGGGTTTTGGGGGCGGGGGGGGGGGGGAGGGGGAGACAGAGGGGGTGGGGCAAGGTTGGAAGGGCCCCGGGGTTTTGGGCTGGCCATTTTTTGGCCAAATGTTCCCTCCATTTCAACTTAAAGCAAATTTTTTGCATTTTGACAAAAAATGTGGTGGTGGGTTTAACCCCTTAAAAGGGTTTTTGCCCCTTTCTTATGCGTTTAAGGCAAAGGTTTGGGAAAAAGACATCGCGGGTTTAATCAGAGGCTTTTCTCAAAAAAGGCCCGGGTTGAGAGGTCCTGGCCCCTTTTTTATGGGATAACGAGGGCGGGGTTTTCGCTGACCGTGGCGGCGGAAACAAATCAGCGGACTTTTGCGAAACCCCCCCTCCCTTTTTTGGCGGGAAACCGTATTGAAAAACCCACCTTTGTCTTTTCCCCCTCGTCCAAATGATGAAGCGCTCGCAAAACAAATTCTGTGGCCGAAAAAGACCCAAAGGTCCCAATTCACATCATCATCAACACAGGTGACTTGGTCGTCCCGAAATTTCCCGCTCCAGAAGCGCGGGCCCAAAAACAAGAGGACTGCAAGGCGTTTGCCGACCCCCCCGGGATTTTTGCCGATTTACTGGCTTCCCTTTTCCTCCCCCCTGATGGCAACAGTAATGGGCTCAGAGCAACTAAAAACATCCTTTTGAACTTTTAACATGCCTTCTGACCCCAAACCGATTTTTTCATCAAAGAGGTTTTTTAAAAAAAAGGATTAAACCACATTTGGGGGGTAAAACCTGTTGACATTTGGGCTGCTTATGTTAGACGGGTGCTGATGAAAGCTGGGTGAAAGACATTTGTGGCCCCTGACTGGGGGGAAGAGGGGGTAAAAGCTGGATGCAAAGGGTTTCATTAACCACTGAAGGACGAAAATTGGGGAAGCTGTTCGGTTTCTTAATTACCCGGGCCCCGACCCCCGCGAAAGGGCCCGGCCTTTACGGGCCGCAACTTACGATCCGCTGGCATGCGTGGTTTTGCCAGCACTTGGGAAAAGGAACCTTTTTCTCGTACCTCCCACCTTTCCCTGTGCTACCCCCCTCTTTCTCCCCTTACCCCCCTGCAATTTTTCTCCTTTTCAGAAAAAATAAAAAATTTTAAAAAGGGAAAGGAATTTTTGGAAAATCTCTTATTAAAAGACTGGGAAAACACAGTTTTCTCAAATCCCAACAAACAAAACAAAATTTTAAGGGCCCCTTTGGAAAAAATCAAAAAAATTTTTCTTTTTTTCAAAAGGTTTTTTTCCTTTTTTAACCAAAAAATTCTGGAAAATTGGGGCAAAATTGTTCAAAAAACAAAGTATCGAAATGTATTTAAAAAAAAAAATGTTTTTTTTTGCAAACCCTTTTAAAATTTACCTGTGGTGACTATAAAAATTTCTGTTTTAAGAATTTTCGTGCAAGCTGCGTTAATGAAAAAAGCTGTAGTGGGGCCAAAATCAAAAAACAAAGTATCTGTTTTGTTTTCCCTTTTAATACCGGAAATTTTTTTTCCCCCTTTAATTTTCCCCGTGGTGACTTTTAAAAAAAACTTTTTTTCAGATTTCGTGGAAGCTGCGTAAATGAACAAAGCTGTAGTGGGGCCAAAGTCAAAAAAACAAATAAACTGAAAGTATTCGAAAATAAAAAGGGATTTTTTTTGGGACCTATCAATTTTAACCCGTGGTAACAAAACAATTGCTGGAATTAAAAATTTAAAAAGCAAGGTTGGGGTTTTACAACAAATCTGGACCCGGGCCCAAAAGTGCCAAAAAAAAAAACGTTCTGTAATGTATTCGGGAAAAACAAGGTATTTTTTTGGGACCATCAATTTTACCTGTGTTTACTCAAAATTGCTGTATTCAAATTTAACTGCAAAGTAGATCTATCAACAAAGCGGGCCCCGCCAAAGTGAAAAAAACACGTTTCTGGGAAATTTTATTCGACATTTAAAAAAGGGTTTTTTTTTTTTTTTTTTGGGAACCTATCAATTCCCCCTGTGGTGAAATAAAAAAATTTCGTATTCACATTTTAAATGCAAGGGGGCCTAATGAACAAGGGCTGTAGTTTGGGCCCAAAAGGGGAAAAAAAACATTTTCTGTAATGTATTCGGATAATAAAAGGGATTTTTTTTGGACCTATCAAATTTAAACCGTTTGGGAAAAACACAAATTTTGGATTTCAAATTTAATGCAAGGTGGGGCCCATCAAAAATTGGAAAGGGGGAAAAGTGCAAAAAACAAAGAATCGTTTAAAAAGTTTCGGATAATTTAAAAAGGGATTTTTTGGGACCATCAATTCCCCCTGTGGGGGACTACAAAATTTCTGTATTCAAATTTAACCCGCAAAGTAGAAACTATCAACAAAGCTGGCCTTCGCCAAAAATGAAAAAAAAAACGTTTTTTGAAAAAGTATTCGGGAAAAATAAAAGGTTTTTTTTTGGGGGCCCATCAATTCACCTGTGGTTTACTAAAAAATTGCAGTATTCAATTTAAGTTCAAAAAGGGGCCCCAAAAGAACAAAGCTGTAGTTTCCCCCAAAGTCCCCCAAAAAACGTACTGTAAAGTATTCGGAAAAAAAAAAAAGGTATTTTTTGGGACCTATCAAATTTACCAGTGGGTAACTAAAACCCAAATTTCTGGGTTTAAAATTTTCCCGCAAAGGGGGCTCTATTTAAAAAACTTGGACTGGGGGGAAAAAAATGCAAAAAAAAACGTACTGGGAATTATTCATAATAAAAGGGATTTTTGGCCCTAAACAATTCACCCTTTGGTTTACTACAAAATTGCAGTATTTACATTAAAAGGCCCAAAGTGCCTCAATGAAAAAAGCGTAGTGCGCCAAGTGGAAAAAACCCCTAAATTTAAATGTATTCGGATAAAAAAAAGGGATTTTTTGGCACCCATCAATTCAACCCTTGGGGGATACAAAAAAAGCAGTATTACCCTTTAAGGCAAGGTGCCTCAATGAACAAAGCTGTGTGCGCCCCAAAATCAAAAAACACGTATCTGAAAAAAATTCCCGGGTATCAAAGGTATTTTTGGGCACCCCATCAAAACCGTGCTGACTTTCTGGGTTTTTAATTTAAATTTCCAAGGGGGGATATATTTAAAAAGGTTTGGAAATGGGGAAAAATTTGGGAAAAAGAACACCTATCGAAATTTTATCCCGATAATAAAAAATGGGGTTTTTTCACCTAACAAGAGGGCCTTCCCTTTTCTGGAAAAAGAAAGTTTAAACCTTTAAGTTTTAGGCCCGCCCAAAAATCCCCGGAAATATTTCAAAAAAAAAACTGTTTAATAATAAAACCCATTGCAATGTCTACCCCAAAATCTTTGGTGAACTTTATCCCGTATTCTTTTTAAAAGCTTGTCTGGTTTGGCCCCCGGGGGGCCCCCCCCCCCCTCCCCCCTTGACTTTCAACGGGAGTGCCCCCTTTAAAATTCCCCTACCTAACTCTATAAAATTTTTTCCCAATCCTCTAATCTAACTAAAAATTTTAAGGATCCCCAGCTAATAGTAGAAAGGGTTTTTTGTGTAAAAAATATTTAAAAAAATTTCGCTGAGCGTTTGGACCAAGCGAGGCACGTCCTTCTGCTCTGAGACGCTGGGGGGGAAAACGAGGCTGAACGGGAAAAGGTGTTTTTAAAGTTTTAAAAAGAGGGCATGTGAAATTTTTTCCCGCCAAAAGCAACCATACACATCCCAGTCCCCTGACGTGCCCCCCCCACCCCATCTCACCCTGCCCCTATTCTGTAATTGATTGCTTGGCCCCCAAAATTTCAGGAACGCCGAAAAAAGGCCCCGATCTTAATAGATGATGCACAGATTTTAAAACCCAATTTCGCATGATCCAAAAAAAACCGATCAAACCCTAAAAACTTGCCCATTTTAACTTTGTTGATAATAATCAACCCCAAAACTAGTCCTTGGATTCCAGGGGACCTTTGGGGGGACTAAGGATGCTTAATAGGGCTTTTCCATTGATTTTGGAAAATTCCCCAAAATGTGTTGGATTTCCCCTTTATGTAGAGGGGTTATATACCTCCATCCCTCATTAAGGTTTGGGAAATTTTAGGTCTTTCGTTCCATCTCAAAAAAATTTCAGCAATTACTCAAAATGTTTTTTATTTCCCCATGTGTTGGGGGTCACACCTTTTTTAATGAACATAACTTTTTCAAATTTGACAATACATTTTTTTACAACTTAGAGGTTGTCCATGGGGGCCAGTTCTCCTCCCCCCTGGCCAATTTGGTCAGGGTGGGGGGGGGGCCATGTAATATATAAAGAGACCAATCCCTTTGTGGACCCTCTTCTGGTATGGCAGGTACATTGACGCCCTCCTGGTTTTTGGGGCGCCGTGTATCGCCATCCCAGACTTTTTTGAATACCCAAAATAAAATTTCTTAATCTTCATTTCCCCTTTTGTGTCGACCCGGTACTATAATTTTTTGGATCTAACATTGTAGGCAAACCGGAAGAGGATTAGTACAAAAATATGTAAGCCTACATCGGGAAAATACAATTTGTCTCGCAGTTTCCCATTCAAAAATACTCTAAAGGCCACCCCCCCTGTTGGGCAGGGAATTAGAGCAAAACGCAACTGCTCTTTGGCCCATGATTTTGAATGTGAATCATTGAGAATACATAATAGGCTGAGATCTAGAGGCTACCCCGACTGGCTTTTTTAAGGATCGAAAACTTGTAGAAAAAAAGATCAGGGATGAGCTTTTATGTCCCCCAGTCAATTGTTTGAGGATTGCGTTGGCTATCGAGATGAAAGCGATAGTCGATAGTCGGCGCTATCGAAAAGGGGTTTTTCGATAGTGAGCATCGATTTGAGCGTTTTTCCTTTAAGTCTAGGGGAGTGCAAAAAACCTTCATTATTACACCCAAACAAGGTAGAAGCTGAATTAAATCCACAACAGTCAAATGGATAGTGCTAATTTAGGCAACACATTGGTTATAAAAGTCACAGAAAAAAGTCACAGCCCATTCATCCCCTGTTTGTACCCAGCATGACCCTTAAACCTGCATCATCCACAAATTAAAAAGTGCCAGAAGGCAGTTGATTTAAAATCATCTTACTTGAACTGAACATTAAATTTCCCCTGCCCTGGAACGCAGCATGACCCCCAAACCTGCTGACCCCCGTTTTAAAAAAGTGCCGCCCCAAAAAAGGAGTCTTTGACCACCTTTTTTGTTGAACTGGACACTAACTTATCTGTCCTGAAACCGCAGAATGCCATTAAACCTGTCTGACCCAGTTTAAAAAGTGCCAAAAAAAGGGGGTCTTTCAACCACCTTTTTAGTTGAAGGGAAATATACTGTCCTGCCCGGGCCACGTATGACATTAAACCTGTTGAACCCAGATTAAAAAGTGTCGGAAAAAAGGAGTTTTCAACCCCATTTTAGTTGAACTGGACATTGACTAGAATGCCTGTCCCACAGCTGACCCGGGGCGGAGTTCAGTGGGGTGCGGTGAGAGCCAGGCTGGCGCCCTATCTTTAACAGCGGGAAAAAATCCCCTGATAACGCCCCAAACAAAAAACTGTCGTGCTGAAGCAGAGTGCGGAAGCGGAAGTGTGAGAACCCCACCCTTTCCCTCAGTACACAGTAAAGACCTGGGTAGCATTGCACCTTAATGAGTGCGGCCCAATTGAGCTTCACTTGGAAATAGGGGGTGGTTAAGTCCTGTTACCCCCGGGGTGCCCTTTTGCTTGGATTCTTTTTCTCTTTTTTACTAACATGCTGGAGGAAATTGTCTCTTACTTTGTTCTTGTCGTGCTCCATATCCATGCCCCTTGAATAACCAAACATTGGTAAAGTTTTCCTGTACCCCCCTTTTTTACAATTTCAGGGGAATTTTTTTTCCCAGCTTTTTTTGTACAGAAAGTTTTTTAGTAGTTTAATTCTAGAAAACCCAAATTTTTAAAATAGGAGGAATCCAATGTCTTTGTTTTCTTTTTTTCATTGTTTAAAAATGGGTTGTCTCAATACGGGGATTGTAGTAGTTAAAGTCTTGCAAAAAAAAAAGTCATTTTGCAATATGTGCCCTTTAACAGTGCCCCTCCCTTTTCCTTTTTCTGATAGCACCATCACCCTTGAGCCATCTTGACAATTGTAAAGAACAAATTTTGTTAAAAACAACTTTTTTAGAATGGGACCTGTAGTTTTAGCTGATGTCAAGCAAAATCCCCCCAAAATTTTTAAAGCATGCCCCTTGAGCCACTTTTGGAAAAATTGTGAAGAACAAAGTTGTTAAAAACAACTTTTTTTTAGAATAGGACTGTGTTGCTGCATGTCCAGAAAAATCCCCCCAAAAATTCAAAGCGCCCCTTGAGCCATTTTGGGCAATTGTAAAGAAAAAAATGTTTTAAAAACATTTTTTTGAATAGGACCTGTGTATTGCTGCATTTCAAAGCAAAAATCCCCCCAAAAATTCAAAGATGCCCCTTGGCATTTGGTCAATTGTGAAGAACAAATGTTGTTAGAAACAACTTTTTTTATAATTGCCCTGTAGTATTGCTGCATTTAAAGCGCTGCCCCCAAAAATTCTAAAATGACTTTCTACCCCCTGTTAAAAATTTTGGAGGGAAAAATGCATTTAAAGGAAAGGCCATTTTTTTTTTGAAAGAGAAAAAAAAATAAAAGTGAAAATTGGAGGAAAAAACCCCTTTTAAAGAAGAAAGGAAGAGGATCCCCTGGGGACCCCCCCAGAAAAAGAGGGTGGAGAAAGAAAAAGAAAAAGAAAAAAGGAAAAAAAGAAAAAAGGAAAAGCAAAAATTTTTTAAAAAAGGAAAAAGGTGGTGGAAAAACCCGGAAAATTTTAAAAAAGAAAATAAGAGAGGGAAAAGAGAAAAAAATTTGGGAAGTAAGAAAAGGAAAAAAAAAAGTTTCAAAAAGGACCATTTATGTTTAAAAAGGAATGTGAAGTAGAACGGCAACTAAAACGGTGACCTCGGGGAAATTGGGGGCCCCAAATCTCGAGATCCATGCCTGATTCTCTTTTGAAATTGAAAGTTCAAACGAAAACCCCATTATCTGTGGAAAGCCCGGGTGGTTTGTCTGTAAGACACCCTCCACTGTGCGAATGTCCGCTCAGTATGCGCTGGTGCTGGGAGGACAAAACCCCTTTTGGTTGCGAGCCAGCTCGGGGCCTTTTTCCATTTTGGATCCCAGAAAGTTATTGGGTCCGGAACAATGCAAAAAAATCGGGGTTTAGACGCAGAAGTGTGCCCATGATCTTAAGTGATCTCTGTGTGTTGGTGTGTGCCCGCATTGATGGTTGGTGGAAAGGTGGTAAACAAGATTGCCAGAGGTCACCCTTTGGCCCCCCACCTTTTCCCGTGCTGCCGCTAAAAGCCTACTTGGCATCTACTGCTGTCAAAGTTGCTGTGTTGTTCCACCCGTGAATTTGGGGAACGTGAAACAGACCCCAACAGATGTTCCGTTTATCAGTCAGCAGGGTTCCCTTTCCCGATTTTATCTCTATTTGGGTGGGTGGAAGGAAAGTGCTGAGTTTTTTTTTTAGGGGGTCCAGGGGGTGGCCCCCCAGTAATGTTGTTCATTTTGAGGGCCCTTTAAAGCGAGGATCATTTGGGGGAAAAGGGCATCCCAAACACTCAGTGAGAGATGGAGCCCTTTTTTCCCAAGCCCCTGGGGCGAGGGGCACTAGCAAACGATTTCCTCATCTTCCTCCTCCGTCAAAAATTTGCGCCAACCTTTTCCCAAAGGGAGGGCGTCTCTAACATCGGTGTCTGGGAATACCTCCTCCCCCTCCTCCTCCCACTGCCCCCGGCACAGCTTCAAACCCGCCTGACTTGCCCCGAGATGTGACCCCGAGAGGATGCGCACCTTTCATAGCTCTGGACCCGAACCACTGCCCAAGAAGACCGATGAAATTTTGAAATGTCAGGCCCTTTTGGATTTGACGGAGAGAAAGGTCCGTGTCGCATCGTGTCCGTTCCCCCTCGTCGTGGCGGGGGGCCCGTTGTTTCAGAGGTCCCAAAGTCGTTCCGAACTAAGACCACCCCAATGCCCATTTCTGCAAGGGAAAAGTTGCCCCCACCCCCTTTTGGGGGCTTCTTCAAAACTGGCAAAGGTGGTTTAGGCTCTTTCACCTGTCCCCCTCCGGTGGGTTTAAACCCGAGGTCCGCCCCCCCTGTTGTCAGCCATGTGTCACTTGTATGGTAATGGGGATTGCGCTGCTGCCACAACGTGGAGATTGGGGGGGGGGGTGGAATTCCGCGTGTTGCCACGTCAACAATGAGAGGTTGGGAGAGGGGCCCGGGTGACGCTGCAAAGCAGCCGGCGGGACGAAGCAGGGGGGCGAAGGCGGAAGTGGAACTCAGACTCGAGCCTTTTCAGGGCAGGCAGTCCAGACCCGGGGAGCTCTTTAGAAATTTTTTGGGCGCGAGGTTCATGACATGTGCAAAGGGAAGGGATGTGCTCCGCCCCACCCATCTTAAGGGCGGCCCGCAAAATTTTGCCCCCTTTTCGCACACCACCTTTCCTGGCCCCAAAGGGTTTTGTACCCCGCCAGCGTCGGTCTGTTGGGAAGGGGTCCGTCCGACCGGGTGGGGGGTTCCAAGGAGAAAATTAAAGGCTTTTCTCGGGGACGTGATGCCCCCAGAGGACCTTGGGGGAAAAGAACCTGCACCATCCTGCAGTTTTTAAGAGCGGCGCCCCAGGCGAGAGCCACCGTAAACCCCCGGGGAATCCCCCAGTCACCCCAGTGGCTGTCAAGATTTTTTAGCGGCCTTGGCCGTGATTATAGTCCATGTGTGGTGGTGGGGATGGACTTTTTCCGGACAAGATTTCAGAAAAGCGCTTGAAATTTTTAGATGACACGTGGCGGGCGGGAAAGGGGGAGGCTTTTCTGGCAAAAAATGCCCGCTCGGATTGGTATTTGGGGGGAGGCAAGGCCATGAGTGTCGGAACCCATCTGTGTCCACCAGACGGAAAGGCAACATTTCCCAAAGGGCCAAAAAAAGGCAATGCCCCATTCGGCTTTTTTGGGTTTGGGATGGTTTGGGTTAAAGTGTTCTTCTGCTCCCAAACCTGGAAGACAGAAGGCGGGTAGACTGGCCGTTGTACGGCGTGCGGGGCGTAAATGGGGGAAGGAGAAGGGTAGGATGGGGTTTTGGTGGGCTGGTGGGATCGGGGACGGTGGAGGGTGAAAGGGGGGGTGATCCCCGATCATGACTTGAGAAAAAAATGGGCAGCTGAGGAGCTTGGGGGGTTTGGGGGAGGAAGAGGAGGCGGGACAGGGGTGATAGTGGTTGGGGCCGGGTCGGTCTGGCCCTTTTTTGGCCAAGTGGTTCCCTCCATTTAACCATGCATTCGTCATGTGACTAGACTGTTGGTGGTGGTTAACCCCTTAAGGTTTTGCCCCTACTTTTGGTTTACGGGAAAGGCGGCATATGAAATCGCTGGGTGAATCAGAGGCTTATCAAAGAAGGCCCAGCTTGAGAGGTCCTGGACCTTTTTTCGGCGTAACAGGGCAGGGTTCGCTGGGGCCCCTGGTGGCGGAATCATATCAGCGGACTTCTGCGACCGCCCCTCCCTTTTTGTGGGGGGACCCGTTTTTTGACCTACCCCATCGTCTTCCCCCTCGTCAGATGAAGGCTCGCAAGCAAAAATTTGCGGAAAAGCCAGGATGGATCCCAATGTCGTCTATCATCATCCTCAAAACAGGTGCTTGGTCGTCTACTTTCTGCATCGAAGGGGGTTACAAGCAAGGGGCATGCAAGGCGTTGCCCACCGCCCGGGATTTTTTTCGATTGACCGGCTTCCTTACCTCCCCTGTGGCATCGTAACTGGGATCGAGCAGATAAATATCCTTTGATCTTTTAACATGCCATCTGACCCAACCGCATTTTGTCATCAAAAGGTTTCAGAAAGGATATCCACTGGTGGGTAAAAGAGTTGACATTGGGGGCTTCATGTTTGGGGGATCTGATGATGCTGATGACGACATTTGTGGCCGTGCTGCGAGGACGAGGAGGTAAGACTGCTAGATGCGTTTGCTTTTAACCCCCTGAAGGAGATTGGCGAGATGTTCGTTACTTAGATTCACAGGGCCCCCGACCCGGGGGGGGGACAGGCCTGACGGTCCTTTTCAAATGGACAATCCACTGGCTTTGGGGTTTGCCAGCATGGAAGGGCACCTTCTCTGTACCTCTACCTCCCTGTAGAAGGTAGGGAAAAGTTTTGGGAAAAGGGTCTCTTATTAAAAGACGGAAAAATAAAAGCTATTCTCAAAACCCCCTAATCAAAAAAAAAATTGGGTTGGATTTTAAAATTTTAAATGCAGGTGTCAATCAACAAAACTTTGGGCTGGGGAAAAGGGCCAAAAAAACCCGTTTTCTGTTATGTTTTGGTTTTAATAAAATGTTTTTTTGCACCTTTCAAATTTCCCCTGTGGTGAATATAGAATTGCTTTTTTTAAGATTTTTAAGTAGGGTGCTGCGTCAATGAACAATGCTGGGGGGGAGCAAAAGTCAAAAAAACGTAACTGTTTTTTTTTGGTATTTAAAAAAACGATATTTTTTTCACCCTTTTAATTCACCTGGGGGTTTAATTTTAGAATTGCTGTTTTAAGATTTCGTAGATGCTGGTCAATGAACAATGCTGGGTGCGAAAAGTCAAAAAAAGTAACTGTTATGTTTTGATTTAAAAAATGGTATTTTTTGCCCCTTTTTTAAATTCACCTGGGTGAAATAGAATTGCTGTTTTAAGTTTTGTAGATGCTGCGCAATGAAAATGCTGGGTGGAAAAAGTAAAAAAATCAGAAACTGTTTTTTTTGGGTTTTAAATAAACGATATTTTTTGCACCTTTCAATTCCCTGTGGTGAATATAAAATTTTGCTTTTTTTAAGATTTACGTAGATGAGCGTCAATAAACATGCTTTGTGTGAAAAAGAAAAAATCAAAATGTTATGTTTTAAATTAATAAACGGTATTTTTTGCACCTTTCAATTCCCCTGTGGGAATAGGGAAAATTGTGTTTTAAGATTTAGTAGATGCTGCGTCATGAAAATGCTGGGTGTGCAAAAGTAAAAAAAAACAGAAAACTGTTTGTTTTGTTTAAAACGGTTTTTTTTGCACTTTCAATTCCCCTGTGGTGAATATAGAATGCTTTTTAAGATTTGTAGATGCTGCGTCAATGAACAATGCTGGGTGCGCAAAAGTAAAAAAAACAGTAACTGTTTGTTTTGGTATAATAAACGTTTTTTTTTTTTGAAATTTCAATTCCCCTGTGGTGAATTAGAATTGCTGTTTTAAGATTTAGTGATGCTGCGTCAATGAAACAATGCTGGGGTGCGCAAAAGTAAAAAAAAACCTCGAAAATTTTTAGTTTTGGTAAATAAACGATTTTTTTGCCCTTTCAATTCACCTGTGGTGAATATAAAATTTGCTGTTTTAGATTTACGTAGATGCTGCGTAAATGAACATGTGGGTGCGAAAAAAGTAAAAAAAACAGTAACTGTTATTTTTTGGTATAAAAAACGGTTTTTTTTGCCCCTTTTCAATTCACCTGTGGTAAATATAGAAATTGCTGTTTTAAGATTTACGTAGATGCTGGTAAAGAACAAATGCTGGGTGGCAAAAGTAAAAAAAAACAGTAATGTTATTTTTTGGGAAATTAATAAAGGGTATTTTTTGCACCTTTCATTCACCTGTGGGAATGTGAATTGCTGTTTTAAGATTTACGGGGGATGCTGCGTCAATGAACAATGTGGGTGGAAAGAAAAAAAAAACCGTAGCTGTGATTTTTTGTACGATACCGGTATTTTTGGAAACAAACACCTGTGCTGACTCAAGTTTGCGGTTGTAATTTAATTTGCAAGGTGGATATATCAACACACAGGTGTAATGGGTAAATTTTAAAAAATGAAACCTATCTGAAATGTTACTGTAAAAAAAGTGAAGTTTTGCAGCTAACAAAGAGACTGCGTTACTAAAATATGTGTATCCAAAATAAGTTCGGCTCCCCAATATAGGAATATTTCATAGCAAACTGTTAATAATAAAGATATTCCACTCAATGTTACACTAAGTCTGGTAAACTTTTTCCAGTGTTTTTATAGATGGCTTTCTTTGTTCGCCTGCGGGGGCCCCCCCCCCCCCCCCGGGGAATTTTCAGGGTAGATGCGTTTAAAAAATTTTTAGTAAACTACATAACTCTTCAATCTCTATTAACTAAATTGGAAGGATCACCTTTAAAATAGAGGGTTTTTCTGTGCAAAAATAGACTAATTTCGCTGACCCGTTTGGGGACAGGCAGAGCGCAGGTCCTATCCCTATGAGACGCTAAGAGACACTGAGGCTGAAACAGGAAACGCTGTTCTATGTAAAACGAGGTCATGTGATTTTTCCAGCCAATCGCAACCATACACATCCCAGTCATGACGTCGCACACACATCTCACCCTGCTCTATTCTGTAATCTGATTTGCTGGCCGCCAAAATTACAGGAAGCGCCGAAAAAGTTTGTCCATGCATTTCAGGGAAATCCACCATAATAATTGCGCCAATCTACGCATTATGGGTATTGACAGGGTTATAAAACCAGCCTGGGGTGGCGATCTCAAACATCTACTCCATGATCGTGAAGCCTTTTGGATACTGACATTGAATACATCTCACCCTCAGGGATTAAATGCAAGGAGAGAAATTATGTTCCATTATTAGTGTTGGGGAATAGCTTAAATTTGTATATTAGGTCATGTATATGTAGTTCATCATTAGATGGGCCAATTGCACAATCAATACTAGATGGAATTTGTCTGTAACTAATGCATCTTCTTATTACAGTTATATTAATATATGTATTGATGTAAGATATTAACATAGGTCTTTTAGACTTTTCACATCATTTCCTCAACTTTCACCTGTTACTATATTATGTTTGTTTGCCAATAGTTTGTAACATCTTTATTTGTACCACTTGTGTTTTTTCTATATTCCATATTATTATAAAAGGACGGTTAGAAGTGATTATACTAATATTATCTAATTATGTCTCATGCCTTATGTCTTTCCTGCTTTTATTTACCTCCTGATTCCGCGCTGTTCTCTTTCCAGAGACTATGTCTCGGTTTGGGCTTTTTGCACATGCGCGAGTATTTGCCAGGTTGGCTTCATTGAGCTCCCGTGCGCATGTCACGGCGTCACTTCCGGTTTCGGAGTCCGTGTCCGGAAGTATGGTGTAACGCCGTGCAAATGAACACCGCGTCTATCAGGTGAGTGTAATGCTTTTTAATTGTACATTGTATATAATGCTTGTCCTTAGCACTATTGTCAGGCTATGAGTAAGGGAGCTTTGTCTCCCAAAACGCATTAGACTAGGATTTTTTGGATGCTACTTTTTTAATGGAGTTCTAATAAAGAAGCTTTTTTTAACTGCAAGACTTATCTATCTGGTCCTGTTCCGGTGCTGTACCTACGCTTTATTCCGAAAATGTATCAGCTGCCTCAGAACCAGGCACTTCTTTACCATCTGGGTATTTAAACCCACTCACCTGCCTCTCACTAGGGTTCAAGCATACACCCAGCTCTGTGGTGTCTAGTAGCTCACTCCTTCCATCACTGCAGTCTTTGTGTCCATGGCAGTAAAAGCTACTGGCAACACAGCAACCACTGGAGTAAAAGAAATTCGTAGGACTACAGATCTCAGCACATGTTCTCCTTACACTATCTGAGGCTGCATTCATGCAGGCATACACCTCAGAGTCCAGACACACCCTCATTAAATTAGTCTCCTCACACATTGTAGGAGAGCAAACATTCTCAGGACTTCCAGGCTGCACACTGAAACATGAAAGCTCCTCTCTGGACCCAACAGCAGTCACACAGAACTGGTGGCCATCAATCCCTGGGCACGGACTTCCTGCAACATGCAGGCTACCATCAGGTCCACACCGTTTGCTGGGGTTACTGGTAGACACTTTTATGAACTGGACTCCAGACACTTCACACACAGCTGTAGCACACTCATATTAACAGGTTTTCCCAACAGGAGATGCAGAGGACACCTGGTTGCTAGGGGCAACCACCTTAGCTCCACCTGAGCCTGTAGTGTTAACACATGTCTCCAGATTGTCATGCACCATAGGACGTACATTCTCTGGTTTAGTCCCAGCACTGTTGATCATGACCTCTAGGGCAACACCCGAGCTTGTCCCGGTCTACAGTGGGGCTGGCGCTGCCTTCAGGAGCTAATTCACACAGGGCCGCACCTGAGCACAACCTGCTCTTGCTTTAGCAGCTACTTCACCCTTGCGTTACTGCAGCTGACTCTGGAAGCCAGCTACCCCCCCCCTTCTCAGGTAATAGATCTGAGCTACTTATTAGAGGTACATTTATATCATTAGTGACTTTTCCAACGGACTCCCTTTCAGACGCATCATAAACATAAAGTCCTGCAGATTTTCCAAGTCCGGGTAGCACCGTTTCACTGCCCCTTTGGGACTTTTCTCATTGGTAACAGTTCTGGGCACCATTTACCACCCCAAGTACACCTTCAGACTGTCAGACAGGAACTCTCTGCCCTCCACCTTCTTAGGGACCTTCCTGGGTGATATTTCTGGCTCTTTAAGCAGTGGCACAGCACCCATTTCAGGGGGCGCCTCACAGGTACGACCACCCTGCTTTGCCTGGCCAGCTCGCTGTCTCCCCCAGCTGCCAGAAGTAAGAGGAAAGTCACTGCCAGCACAACTTACTTGGAGGTCCTCACATACCTCAAGAATATGATTGGCAGTCCCGCAACAAGTGTCAAAAAAAAAGTTCAACGGCCTTACCTGGTTCTGGTCGGGTCTTCACAAAGGGTAAGATGTCAGGGTGCACCCTGGAAACCCGTTGACGACAGTCCATATCCACCAACAGTGTGACACCTCCTACCAGCAACTCCACTGTTCTGGTTGGCACCTCCTTTGGCTGGACCTCAGCAGCTGCTCTCCATCGTTGAGGCTGGTTGCCCTTGGTAACGGCCGTATTCAAGGACCTCTGTCGCTCAGTCTGTTCCGGAGGTAACTCATGCTGGTGAGGGATACCCGACTTGGCTTTCTTCTGGGACCGCTGCCCTGGCCTTGTAGCCCAGCCTTCTGTACTGACCCTCTGGGGAACTGTTGAGCCGTCCTTTCTTGGATAGCCGCTGTATGCGAAAGGATGGCCGCGGCACAGGCCTTATGCTGGTGGGAATTACGAGGACGTTTTGCCATATCCTCCTTCAGCAGGGCAATTGCCCGCTTAATGTATTTGATAAGTTTTCCCATCAGTTATATGCAGGCAGCACAACAGTCTTTTGCTTCACCGTGAACACAGGCTGCTGGCCCTTTAAATTTTGCTGCAGCAGTCCCATGCACTTTCACATGTGCCAATTCTGCATCAATTCAGTTGTGCCAATACTTGCCCAGTCCGTGCCAACTATGCCCGCATCCTCCACCATATGTGAAAACTCACATATCTTCGGCCACCATCTTGGCCCGGCTCGGGGTCATTCAGCTCTGGGTAGGTGGAATGGCACACAGACACTGGGTTCCAGTTTAACACTGGCCTCAGCCAGTTTTATTGAGGCACGTGCAAACAAACAATACAAATCAAAAGAACCCTCAGGCCGTCTGGCCACTGACTAACCACGTTAGTCCCTCTCTATCCGTGGCCTGGACCTAGCGTCCAGTACCACCAACGTGTACACTGGCCAGTATCCACTGGTTCCGGCTTCTCCTAAGCCTCTGGGGGGCCAGAGCCTCTGTCTCCTGCTCCTTTGCTGCTCCACATTCTGGTAGCAGACCCCGCCCCCCTGTACACCTGAAGGACCCGGCTTTTTATATGACTCCCGAGCCCTATCCAAAGCGTGGCCTGGAACATGGGGAGTAGACGCCCACCCAACGCATTGTCTACTCCCAATAAGAGCCAACCCAGGAACGGCTGAAAAGCCAAACTAATCCTATACAGTTGCCAACCACTTAGAATGGCTGATAATACATACAGCTGGCTCTTATCCCACCAAGGCCAGGTATTCATGGTGGCATGTTGTATATACCACTCTGGTATATCTCCACCTAGCCAGTCTGCCACAGCACCATATGTTACGCCCGCCTCCACCATTGTGTTATGTGTCCCAGCGGCAACTTAAAATACAACCTGCATCAGCCCAAAGCCCTCTATCACCTTCACCTATCACCCCATGCAAAGTTTAAGAGGTGGACACCATTAGAGAGGTGCTGGAAAAGTTAGAATTCTAAAATGTTTGTGTGGTGAATTCTGCAAGCATGAGTCATGCCATGGAGAGAAACCATCATCATGGTGAGGATTGGATGGAGAAGAAAAGGGAAAGTGAACGATGCATTAAAGAATATGTCTCTTGTGAGTTCCTGGATGTAACTCCACTGTAATCACTTATACTGTATGTCTGCAGGGCGTCTGTGTACAACTGGTATCTACCACTATATGGTTACTGTATGGCAGTAACATTGGTTGTAGTTTAATGGTTTAGTAACAGTTTGACAGCATGTACTAGCTCTTCTGGATCTTAAGTAGGCTAACACAATCAGCTTTCTTCCAGAGCCATTTGCTTGTGTGAAGGGGTTGTGTTTATTCATAAAGAAGGCATAGTTTATGCATATTCTATTACTCTATATGTCCTTGAAGGCCACTTTCAAAACTTGGCAAGTATGACTTGCACTCTGCTGTCCAAACTTCAGGCCTACTTTTCACTAAACAGACTAACAGCACTTTTCACTGAAAATTCTCAAAAGCTATCCCCACACAACCTGAATACTGTCCCAAGGCTCCTCCCACTCAGAGTAGGGGTACAGTGCATCAGTGTCACCACTTGCAGTCTTACATCAGCAATAAGAAATTTCTGTAACTGTGAACAAAAGCAAAAAAGAGAGTTTACTCACCACCACTTTGTATTATCACAGGACATTTTTGCCTGAGTGGCATAAACAGGATCAAAAAAAGAAGGGATAGGCAGTATAATAAAAAGATTATTGGATAAATTATGTAAAACTGAAATTGAGTGCAATGGACCCTAGAATGCACATCAGACACTCAGGTCCAGACTGGAGGTAGTAGCTGGGTTTCATATCTCAGCCAGACAGGTGATGAGCTGCAGCTGTAGGAAGACTCAGAGGCAAGTGTTAACTGTTGTTGTACTGGAGGGTAAATGCAGACAGACTAAAGATAAGATTCCACCACTGGGATCAAAAGAAAAGTTGCTGACACAGGGGAGGCAAATTAACGGTCGTGACACACATGAGTGGAATTGCAATTCAGAAAAGATCTTATGTTGAACATCTTCTAACCAGATATAGCCTGAAAATGATTCCCATTATGTATGAACAACATGGTCTTGGATAACCATGTTGTATTTTGATCACCAGTTTTAAACTCACTAGGTGATAACAAATTTCTTAAAATATGGCTTCTTCTAGTTACACAGCTACAACTATATCCTAAGTCTTTCTTACATTTTTACAACTCTTTTGAGCATAAGGCCTCGTTCACACGGCTTATTCTGGGACGGATTGGAGCCGTACTGCGCGCCGTATTTGCGCTTCAGTACGGCTCCAATCCGTCCCAGTAACTACGGTAATCCACAGTTCTCATAGAGAACTATGGATTCCGTCGCTCCTCCCCGCTTGGCGAATCCGCCGCGGGGGGAGAAAGTGACATGCACATTATTTACGACGCGTATGCGCCGTTAACAATGCATTGATCCGTCCCGCAATTACGGCTTGAAGAAGCCGTGTGAACCGGGCCTAACAGTATGCTATAAGTATTTTAAAAAATTCTAAATTTTTAATTTCTTCCTGTACTTGTACCTGCACTATTTGCCAGCCACAGGAATCACGCCCTGTTGGCCCCACAGAAAGGAAGAACTTAAAGGGGTTGTCTCGCTACAAAGAATAGCTTTCAAATATAGGGAACACAAAATAAAGACATTTTCCAAATATATTGCTTTGTTCCTCTGTTTTCCCTAAGGAGATACAAGTGAATTTATGACCTCCCTGGCTATTTCAGTTCCCTCAGTAACTGACCTGTAAACAATTCTCCCCCTGCTGTTTGTTCAAAGAGATAACAGAGAGTGATTTCATCACACAGGTCATGGCAGTGTCCTGTGCTGCTCAGCAGTAAAATGTTTGATTTATTTAAATTAAACAGAACTGTAATGAGGGCTTTTGTTTTGGGGATCAGATAAGAAGTCCTTTTAGTAGTTTGAGAAGCTAATCTGATCTAATTAGCATCTGAAAGCACAGCATGGCAAGGAGCTGTACAAGCAAGGAGTTTATGCAAATGAGTCAGTCTGAACCAGGAAGTGACAGAGTATTTCATTCATGCATTCTCTGAAACTCTGAAGGGAAACAACTCCTTTAACCCTGTTTACATTTACTTTAGACTTTTCCTAGATTACCTGGCCTTTACCTTCTACCACACCTTTTGTTACAGATATTCTGGCCTTGCCAGTTACCTTGATTTATGAGATATTTGCTCTTCCAAATTCTCTCTGCTGATATACTGTATTTAACATTAACTAACTGTGATCACCTGATAAAAGTCTAATATAAAGCATCAATGGAAAGAGAATCCAGCAATATTTATTTTTCCTTTAACGCTTGTGATCATGATTGATTGATATTCAGTACCTGAGATGTGGGAAAAGATATGAAACAGGAAATATGACTATTTCTTTAAAAATTCAAAATGTACACAAATGAAATGTTAAATTTGCCTGAAGAAAAAGAACAACCTCCTCTAGACTCACAGGACAAAGCTCTGATGCTGAGAAGCTTCTTTTATCATTGAGAGACTTATAGTGGATGACACATTTAAATTATATACATGGTCAACTATATATTTGTTACCAGAACCCTAAAAGGCACATTCTCTGTGCTGCAAAGACCACAAATTGTTCTTCCTAAAATAAGGAAATTCCTTTCATACTTCTGTTCTGGTCCATAAATACACAGCTCTGCTGAGAGTCTACCTGCAGCTATTCTATATATGCAAATTTTTATCCTTTGGATTCCATTAAACAAAACATGAAACCAAAGGACAAATTTCTTTTCAGCTTTTATTTGTGTTACATTTGTAGGTGTCAGGCGGTGGTAATTTGAATCTTTCAGGTGGTACTTTGCGTAGGTCGTAGTTTGTGACAGATGGAAAAACAAAACAATTTCATCGAAATTGGACAGATTTGGACGAAAGCAGGAACATAACTAGTATGATTTGTCTTTAAAGTAGACTCTGATGATATATTTGAAACAAGATTCTCATCATGAATTTAGATCGGAAAATAACAGGAAACTATCTCTTTTGCCAAAGTTGAGTCATTGGAGTATATGATTTTATGAGGAAGTTAATTTGCATTTCCAAGAAAAATCTCATTTTGAATTTCAATAATTAAAAATATCTGAAGATTCCCTTAAATAGCACTGTAAATTTTTATCAAGGGGCCACTTAAGACTAGTATTGTGAATTTTTGCAAATCTCCAGAAAGGTTTCCAGTAGAATAAAAAAACAGCGTTATAAAATAAAAGTTTAAATAAAATAAAAGTTTTTTTTCTCAAACACCAAACACAGCAGCACATACCTGGCACTAAAATCCATACAAATATTGAACAAGTGAAACATTTAAAATGCATTACTGCTACATTTTAAACATGAAAAAAATAAATAAAAAGGGTTTAGGTTTACACACTTAAACTGTGGGTTACTTAGTTTTTTTTATTATTTTTTATTGTGTATTAGGAAGAGTGGCTGCCTCCATCTTAGCCATGTTCTCCTTCTACCTGTCTGCATAAGGTCTTATATTAAGCCCAGGATAGGTAAGCGGTAGTGAACCTTTCCTTTTTTGGTGGTGGTGCTGTGTGACGGCCATTCCTGCTGTGATGCTATGCTTGTGTGGTGGTGCAGCCCAAAGCCGGGGAACTAGGTCTGCCAGCAGAGGTGCTGTTGGAACACTGGGCTGTGCCCCTCATTTATGTGGTTGTTGCTGTGGCGGTGTGCGCCATGTAGTGCTACTCCCATTAGCATAGGGACCCACTTTAAAGAGGTCACCATGAAGTGGCAAGTGGGCTTAAACCGTTTGATCAAAAAGTATGCTAAGAACCTTTGTCAATTCTTGGAATGGATCCAAAAGATGGATCCGAAAGACACAGTGAGGTACGCATCGGTGATCACTTGTGGGAATGCCGATGCGTGTTTCACAGTAAAAGCAATGTAAATCACATTGCTATTTATTAGACGTGTGTTTGGGTCCGTTTGGGGTCTGACAGACAGATCCAAACACGCATCTAAAAGCGCATGTTCACATTGACCCAACGAACCGTGTTAATATATCCTTGGAGTTAGGTCCCACTTGATAAGGCTACCTTGATGTGGTAAGTGGGTAACTTGAATAAATTGAGCACTAAACACCTATTTATGTATAAAATGTAGAAGTAATGCTTCTAAAAGTTAGGGTTTACTTTTGTTTACTTTTTATATAACAAAAAAGAAATAAAGGGGTGTTGAAATTGTAATTTCTTCTAAGAAAAAATGTAACTTTTTTATACTTTAATTTCTTTTATAAATTTAAGGTACTTGACCACTAGGAAATGTGATCACTTGTACATTACACTGCAATACTAATGTATTGCAGTGTAGTGTACATTTACCACTTTTTTTATTGTCTTTGTTATAGGTATGGTATTACAGATCAGAGTTATCTCCAGTTCCGGCTACTGACAGTTGTGACAGCTGTAACATTTAGCATCAGCCGTATATGCCAAGTCATTAACCTCTGCTAGACATCATGACATACACTCACCGGCCACTTTATTAGGTACACCTGTCCAACTGCTCGTTAACACTTAATTTCTAATCAGCCAATCACATGGCGGCAACTCAGTGCATTTAGGCATGTAGACATGGTCAAGACAATCTCCTGCAGTTCAAACCGAGCATCAGTATGGGGAAGAAAGGGGATTTGAGTGCCTTTGAACGTGGCATGGTTGTTGGTGCCAGAAGGGCTGGTCTGAGTATTTCAGAAACTGCTGATCTCCTGGGATTTTCACGCACAACCATCTCTAGGGTTTACAGAGAATGGTCCGAAAAAGAAAAAACATCCAGTGAGCGGCAGTCCTGTGGGCGGAAATGCCTTGCCAGAGGTCAAAGGAGAATGGGCAGACTGGTTCGAGCTGATAGAAAGGCAACAGTGACTCAAATAGCCACCCGTTACAACCAAGGTAGGCAGAAGAGCATCTCTGAACGCACAGTACGGCGAACTTTGAGGCAGATGGGCTACAGCAGCAGAAGACCACACCGGGTGCCACTCCTTTCAGCTAAGAACAGGAAACTGAGGCTCCAATTTGCCCAAGCTCATCGAAATTGGACAGTAGAAGATTGGAAAAACGTTGCCTGGTCTGATGAGTCTCGATTTCTGCTGCGACATTCGGATGGTAGGGTCAGAATTTGGCATCAACAACATGAAAGCATGGATCCATCCTGCCTTGTATCAACGGTTCAGGCTGGTGGTGGTGGTGTCATGGTGTGGGGAATATTTTCTTGGCACTCTTTGGGCCCTTTGGTACCAATTGAGCATCGTTGCAACACCTTGTGGAATCTATGCCACGAAGAATTGAGGCAGTTCTGAAGGCAAAAGGGGGTCCAACCCGTTACTAGCATGGTGTACTTAATAAAGTGGCCGGTGAGTGTAAATGTACGTCTTATGTCATAGACACCTGGTAGAGAAATCTGTTGGATTTGTTGTAATGCTAACAGTAGATTTGTGATGGTTGCACACTGGGAGACCTGAATTGGTGATAACTTTAGATATGATCATATATTATAGATCACATTGGTAAAATACTTAAGGGTTGTCCTTCATATGGTGCTTTCTAGTAACTTTTAAACTCGGAAAATAACTTTTAATTGTATCAATAAAGGCTACATAGGCTAGATAGGCTATTGTATCCTTGTGCCCAGTAGAGGTCCATTTTCGTTTGAAAAAATAGTAAAAATATAGATAGCATGCCCTCAGGTCTTTCAAGTTGGAATCTTGATTAAAAATAGGCAGAGATTTTATGGTGCTGGTTGTATGCTCTGAAATATCAATGAATACTTTAACAGACTATTGTTTCTTGCTGCTTTATGACACTGAGCATATGGAGGTGACCCCTAGCACAGCAATTTTCAGAATATTTATATGATGTGAATTGAGTTGAAAAACTACAGCTGATCTGAAGCAAAACTCTATAAATAATTACTTATTTTTCTTCTATTTTTTGTAAACATATTTTTGAAGGTTTTTCAAAAAAGAATACAAATTTATAACAAATTAGAATTATGACAAAGGTTCAGCAGATAAAACTTCATACATTAAAGTGGTTGTACAAACAGGGTTATACAAGGTATAGAAGAATTATAGCATTTAAGAATTCTAATACAGAAAAAAAGAAATGTATTGTAAACATAGATTCTCTTAATGTTGAAGAACATACTGCTGATTTTCTGAAGCAGTAGACTAGAGAAAAAATTTAACTGTATACATAAAGTATGAACAGAGAAACAAGACAACTATTTAAGTATATAACATATGTATCTATAGACATTCATCATTAAGAATAAGAAAAAGGGATAACACAGGAACAGAGTGTAGGAGGATAGTTGGATTTAGACCAGACATATTCCCACTTGTTCCATATTTTTTAACATTTTGGGGACTTATTGAAACAAACTGCCAGTTGTTCTTCCATTTGAAAGTTGTATTGGATAGCATTTCAAATTTCTGGGAGAGGAGAGAGAAGAGGACTTTTCAACATTTGGCTAGGTAGGACTTGGCCTCAGTGATTAAGTGAGCCGCCAGTCATTATGTAAAGGTAGGTCTTCAAGACCCATAGATAATAAAGCCATAGCTGGGGACCCGGTGATTAGATTCTCATGAACCTTTTTAAGTAGGTGATGGATAGAGTTCCAGAATGACAAAACAGATATATACTCCCACCAAATATACAGTATGAAGCCCACTTCTGGATTGCATCTACACCAAATATTAGGACGATCTGGAAACATTTTTGCTAGATACAAAGGAGTCATACACCATCTGTACAAGGCTATGCCTCCACTGCACACAAAAATGTCCATTTTTTCATAGTTTTTCATTTTATAAAAATGCTGAAAAAAATTACTGAAAAGAGGTCCCATAGACTGTTAGAGTGAAAACGTTCTGTTGTCTCCACACCACATTTTTTCTGCTCGTTTCATTTGCTTTTTTTTTTTTGCAACATGTTGCAAAATACAACTGAGCAAGGCAGAAAATTTACAATTGGATTCTATGTAAAGTGCCAGATGCATTTTGGTTTGTTTTGTGTACATTTTTTTGTGCGTTTTTTGCACAAATACACAGCAAATATAATGCTGTGCATTTCTGTAAAAAAAACACGACAAAAAACGCAAAACATGACAAAAAACAGACATTGTTTAAGCATCTTTTGAC
This sequence comes from Phyllomedusa bahiana, assembly GCA_025379985.1. Classification (NCBI taxonomy): domain Eukaryota; kingdom Metazoa; phylum Chordata; class Amphibia; order Anura; family Hylidae; genus Phyllomedusa; species Phyllomedusa bahiana. Next base: position 52,194 of record JAODAL010019609.1, read on the forward strand.
AGGCAGTGGACAAAAAGCTCAGTTTTATGAACGTTTTTAGGATTTGCTTTTCCGGTCGTTTTTTTAAACTGCCGTGTAGACATAGCCCAATAGTTTTCTGGATGTTTCCAAATGGTTTATTCATATAGATGCTTTAAGCTGCAGAGAAAAAATAAATTCCCACTGTCTGTTGAAGAAGGAAGTGTCAAGATCTCGTTCCCATTGTACTACAAATGATAAGTCATGGAAGGGTGATTCAGGCAAAAGAGCCTTATAACAGAATGATATACCCTTTTGTAGTCTGTTCAGGTTGTTGAAAAATACTTCAAAGGGGGAGAGAAAAGAGTCTACAAAGAAGGGATCTCCACCATTGAATCAAAGGAAGATAAAAGATGTTGTATGCAGAGATATTTATAAAAATCAGGGATATTAAAGGTTTCTTTAATCCAGCTAAAGGGATGGAGGGGGTCTGAAGAGCTAATATTCTTAATAGAGACTTTTGTCTATCATTGCCTATCCAATTCTGTAAGTTGATATCTAGTAAGATACACTGGATGCAGGTAAGATTTAGGTTCTGCGGGCAATGTGAATAAGAGATTTTAACCTCACTAATTTTTGTCCCATAATTAGTCCTGTAGAGATTTTCGGGTAGATATCCTGGAATTTTTTGGAGATTTTGACGAGGTTTACATAATGACAAGTGCAGTTGAGAGTTAGCCTAAGGTGTGCTCTTCCATAGTCGCCCACTGTTTTGAGTAACTATGGAGCCACCAGTATCTGGATTGTTCTACAATAGCAGCCTGAGAGTAGGTTTTAAGGCAAGGGCTACCAAGGCCTCCTTTTTTAGCAGGCATGAACAATATTTTATCTGCTACTCTTTGTCTATCATTACTCCATATAAATAACACAAGGGAAGGTGATTTCTCTTCCTATTTCTAAATTTTATCTATGCTTGTGGACCCTTTTCATTTACTGCATGTATTCCTCTAAAAGGTAGAAATAATAGTAGTGATAAGCTATGCAATAAAGTTACCAATTGATGGGACAGAATCATTGCTATATCTGGGACCAGCTCTAGGCTCTCTTTAAATATGCACAGCCAGTACCAATACAACTTGACAGACATGCTGACTTATAATCAGTTGAAGTTCCATTAAGTTTTCTGTTATTGTGATAGCAGCAATAGCATTCTTCAGTATACATACCATCAAATGTTATAGGGCTGCTGACAAATGTTCCTAACTATTGTTGCACTTCCTATTCAGGATGAAGTCAAATTTGACCTGAATTTCAACCATTTGGGTTGACCAGATTTGAATTTTGGCAAGAAAACTCGGCCTTTACCCTAGGGAATATACAACAGCTAGGGAATTCCAGGGCTAGGGCAATGGTTAGCTCAACTCAAGCCCTTACTTTAACCCGAACCCTAGTGTTGAATTTACCCTTTCCTGTGGTTCCCCTGATGATGCCTCAGATTTGTGGTAGCATTACTGTGCAATTTGAAGGCACTTAGCTGCAGAAAGTGTTTTCTACAGGCCAGAAGACACACGCACAATTTTCCCACAATAGACTTTAATGGGATTTGTGCTCAGGGTGTTCCTAATATTGTGACAAAATCTGTGAAACTTCTCACAAATGAACACATGGTTATTTATATAACACTAATCATAACAGAACCTCCAACAACAATGTGAACAAAGCCTTCTGCTAGGTAATTTTTAGTAATAGAAGTAATATGTTAGTAGTTTATATTAACTGTCATTTTCATTTTACACTTACAGGATCTGGTTGTGATTAGACTGTCTTTTGAAAATGTGCTCTGGGACATTGCATGGTGCATAGTGCAGATAAAATAAAAGCTACTGATCTCTGGCCATTCTTTGCGTGCAAGGTAGTATATTGACTTACTTAGGAAGAGAGACTGTTGAAGTGGAGTTTGTGTGACATGAAGCAGATAACCATCAGCAAACAGAGGAAATTGTTAGCTAACATAGCTTAGATGGAGCATACTGAATTGACTTTTACCATCTGATCAATATAAAATTTGATAAGCTGTTCCTGCTAATACATTATGCTGTTCCCCCATAACATTAGAGAATAATGCCAGAATTGTACAAGACCAAGCCTTGCAGATTTAACTGTACTAATTGGGCTTAGTTTTCATTATTTAAAAGACAACATTTATTCTAAAATTGTGTAATTTAATGTTTTGTAGAATTCGAAGCACTGAAAAAAATCCTTGAGGTTAATGTAACATTCCACAAATATCCTTTAAGGGAATCTGTTAGCAGTTACATTCTGGCTAAACCACAGACTTCTTAATTACAGTTTACTGATGCACAGCCTTCTCACCCAGCTTAGGTTAATAGTCAGGTATTGCTCTGCTTCCTAGGTCTCTCCTTGTATTTTAAGGTTTTGCTTTCTACCAAGAAATATATATTTATATATATATATATATATATATATATATATATATATTTATATTGCCAGTTAACCCCTTGTTAGCCCTTTAACTACTTTGACATCTAGACATCTAGACATCTATAGGCGCACCTAATGGCCTGTGGACCAGTTGTTATGGCCCCCAAACGAGTAAAGAAAGGCACTACTATATATATAGCACGTCAACCTCCAGGTAAAACTCATTAGAGGAGATTGGATAATGTCTCGCTTTTCTAAAGCTTATGGGGTTAGGTAACCTTATGTGGATTATAGTGCTTGCTCTGTGGGATTTTTTTGTCTTATCTGTTAAGTATTTGTATTCAGCTATAGATTGCTTCTTGTTCATCTTAGTCTTGCTAAGTGTATTATAGTCTTTGACTCAGTTTTTATACATGTAGTTGTGTTTTGAGTTTTCTGCTGTGCACTGCACAAGGAGTCTCTAGATCCAAGGGCTGCTTTCTGTGTCAGGGTAAGTTGTAGCTTAAGCATATCTTTAGGGTTAGTTTCAGAGATACAATAGGGCAGAGAATTTTTAGTGTCAAGGTCAGATGTCAGGGACAGGTTTAGTGGAAACTTTAGTGACAGTAAGCTCTTAGGTTAAGTTATCATATATTATCTTGTGTCCGGCTAGAGCTCACTTGTGATACCACCACCAACTGTGTTCCTGCCATCATCTGTCTTGCTATCCATCCACTTATTCATATAATGGTGCATTCATCTAGTTTTTAATTGCTACGCGGTTAGTATAATTTAGTTTTTTGTAGTCCAGAATCCACCAATGTTATTACATGGCAGTTTTCTGATGTTTTTGCACAAATCTCATTTTGTTTTTTTTTACATAATTGTTACTATTTAAAAAGGTACAATATAGAACTGAGCCATGTTTCCATTAAATCATTCATGCCTTATGTTTGTAGGAATAGATGCAAAGTGATGTGATTTGTTCTGTTTTCCTGTTATGTTCCTATATTTGGCAACTTTGCAGATCATGATGACAGGAATGATAGCCCCTGGGTACATAAAATAGATAGCAACAGCTAGCATTGGAAGCCACCTGCTGGATTGTAAGAAATGTACATGGTAATTGATAAGCATTCTGTAGGTGGGTTTTCAAACAAACCTACTAAATGTCTGCCTGCTGTTGGACTGCTTGGGCTGTTGAGAAAGTGATCTGAATGAGTACACTCCTCACATTTTTGTAATTATTGTTTGTTATCTTTTCATGGGAAAACACTGAAGATATGACACCACTAAATGAAAATGGACAAATTGTTCCCAAAGGGCTACATGTATGAACGGGGCTGTACCAGTTTTCTGGTGTACTTTGAGCCTAACTTTGTCGCCTTTGTAATGCGCCAAAGACACTTTTTAGTGCGACAAAGATTTTGGACGTTCTGGGGGCGTTTCGCACCACATTCATAGAAGTAGACACATTTATGATTCTCTGACGCCAGAACTTTGTAGCAGAACAGTTAGAACAGCCAGAACAAGTTAAAGGTGGTCTGTCTGAGCCAGTTGTCAAATTGGCACTATACTGCGCCTGTATTTATGAACTTCAGAAGAACAGCTTCATACATTGTGGCGCAGTCTATACTACCTTAAATTGATTTAGAACTGGTCTATCAGTGCTTGGATTCGTACATTTAAGTTTGAGGATGCCCCACAGATGCACAATAAAGTTTAGGATTGGAGACATGTTTGGCCAGTCCAGCATGTTTACCCTCTTGTTCTTTAGCAAGGCCGTGGTTGTTTTGGAGGTGTGTTTGTTTTCATTATCATGTTGCAATATTCCCTTGCAGCCCGGTTTCTGAAAGGAGGGGATCATGCTCTGCTTCAGCATGCCATAGCACATGTTGTAATTAGAGATGGGCGAATTTCTCAAAAATTCGATTCGGTCACTTCGCCGAATTTTCCGACAAAAATAAATTCGGTCCGAATTACTTCGGCACGAATCGCGTTAAAAGCGCTATTCCCAGGCTGCACAGAGCCTGCAGGGTGCTGTAGAACGTTGTGCCATGCTTAAAAATGCAGAGGAGCTTGGTTTGGTCTTCATACAATGTTGGGGTTTTAGTATGACACGCAGATGACGCCCGCCGCTCTTAGAATCGCTTCACTATAAAATTCCCTGGGCACTTAAGAGGGCAAAACTGACCAAAAAAACTCAAGCGGGAATGTACCCTGAAAAAAGTCTTTGCCAGCAAAAGCTGGAAAAAAAAAAGTGAGAGCCAGGGGGGGGGAAAAACTTTGGGGTGACAGAGTTTTGGAGGTGACGGGGGCACCCCACAGCAGGATGAGGTCGGGCATTGGCAATGACTTTCCCTGGAGGTGGAAAAACCGAGGAAAGGGGCCACAGAGTGGAAACAATGACTGAGAGGGGAGGTCACGGCGGCAGCAAAAGAGGTCAGCAGTGGCAAAAGACATTTTTGGAGGCGGCAAAAACAGTATTAGGCCCACAGAGGGGACAATGATACGTTGGGAGGTCATGACGCAGCAGCATGAGATCAGGCAGTGGCCACAAGGGACATTCTGGAGGGGGCAAAACGTTTTGGGCCCCCAAAAGTGGCAAAATCACAAAAGTGGGGGAGGTCACGGCGGCAGAAATATGGATCGGGCATTGGCACAATGACAATTGGGGGCGGCAAAACAGTATTGGGCCCACAGAGTGGCAAAATCACACAGTGTGGAGGCCCCGGGGGGCCGCAGTAGGTTCAGGCAGGGGGCACAAGGGAAATTTTGGGGCGGCAAAACAGTATTGGGCCACGAGGGGCCTTTGATACTGTGGAGGTCGGGACAGCAGAAGCATGAGACCCGGAAAGTCCCCAAAAAGGGACATTTGGGGGGCGGCAAAACGTATTGGGCCCACGGGTTGGCAAATAAACACGTGTGGAGGTCACGGGGGGCAGCAGAATGAGATAGGCAGGGGCACAATGACATTCGGGAAAGGGGGCAAAACAGTATTAGGCCACAGAGGGGCACAATCCAAACAGTGTGGGGGTCACGGCGGCAGCGTATAAGATCAGGCGTGGCCCAATGCCCATTCTGGAGGGGGAAAAACAGTATTAGCCACAGAGGGGGAAAAATCCACAGTTTTGGAGGTCACGACAGCAGCCCATGAGATCAGGCAGGGGGCAAAAGGGAATTCGGGAGGTTTGGAAAAATAGGGGGGAAAAGCCAAAGAGTGGCACAATGACTGAGAGGGGAGGTCACGGGCGGCAGCAGATGGGGGTTCAGGCAGGGCCACAATGAAACAGTGTGGGGGGGCAGGGAAAAGGGGGTCCCCAGCACGCATGGGGCCCCCCGGGAGGTGGCACAAGGGACATTTGGGGGTTTGGCAAAACAGGAGGAACCCCACAGAGTGGCACAATGACTGAGAGCGGAGGTCCGGCGGCAGCGCATGGGGTTCAGGCAGTGGCCCCCAATGACACTTTTTTGGAGGACAGGGCACAGCCACTCACCCAGAAATGGGGTTTCAGACAGTGGCACAATACACAGGGGTAAATGCCCCGGGGAAACCGCAACAGGGGCGGCAGCATGAGGTCATAGAGTGGAACAATGACAGAGTTTTTGAGGGGGGTTGGCAAAAACAGTCCCTTGGTAAAGATGGTTTTTGGGGCAGATGGATAAACGGGCAGCGGGATGTGGGGCACCCAAGCGGGTGGCGGCATCAGAAATTGCTGAGGCGGGGTTTTTTTGAACCCAGACTGAGCCTAAGGATTGGGGGGGGAAACCCCGGGGCCGGGATCCACGCCTGATTTCATTTGAAAAAGGTCAGTGTTCCTTTTTTCCCCCGGTGGACAAGGGGGTTTTCCCCTTTGGGGTAACAAAGGCCCCCGCCGCATGAAACCCCGCTTTGTTTGCCCACTACGGGCCCGGGGCAGGACAGTTTCTCCATTTGCAAACTGGGCAAGTTGGGGCCCAAAACAATCCAGTTTTGGTTCCCCCAGTAGTCAGCGGATCTTTCCCTGGGGTTTGGCAGAGTACTGCCCAAGTGGGGCCAAAACCCTGTTGGTTGGGGAAACGTCCGGGTCCGCTGCTGCTGCGGGCTGTGCTGGCGATCCCCTCCTAAAGGGGGTAAAGGGAAAAGCTGTCAAAGGGAACCCCGCTAGGTTACTACTGATGGAGCGGGTTTAATTCTCCTACCTCCCCCCCTTTCCCCCCCCACCCACCCGGGCAGTAGAACGTGGGGTTGGCTGAGGAACCCCCCGGACAAAACCTGTCAAGGGGGGGGAGGGATGCCCCCACATGGGCCCAGGGGCCAACTGTTTAAAGGAGGATTTTTTTATATTTATTTGATTTTTGTTTTTCCCTCTCAATGCTGGGAAAAAGGCCCCCTTTTTGGGCCCGGGAAACGGGGGGTTCCAATGGGGTGGAACCCCAGAAGTAATCCCCTGCAAAAAAGGCTGACTTTTCCCGGCTTTCACTAGCCGGGAAAAAATAAGATGTGGGGGCCATCTGCAAAAGTGACTTGGGGGGTCCCTGCCTCCCTTTCCCTGTATACTGCCCGGGGTTTGGGGTTTTTAAATCTCCCCTCGTCTTCCTCTTCCCACCAACATCCTCCAGTTTGCCCCTGCTCCCCTCTCTTGTCCCGGGGTGGGAAAAACCCCACTCTTTTTCACCAGAAAAAGGGCTTCTGCTCCAATGCCCCTCCCCCTCCTCCTCCATTTCGGGCCCCCACCGGACCCATGGGGCCCAAAGAGATGTAGCCCACCCCTCCAGTCCCTCCCCAGACAGTTTTTTTTGCATCTTTCCAGGACATGAAGCAGGGGGAAGGGAAGTTATTCATCCGGGTAGTCCTGGCGACTGACAAATAACGTCGCCCCCTTGAATGGCCCAACAACGGGCGGGTTGTCACCTTAGCTGCCACTGGTGACATCAAAGATACACGGGGGTTGTATTTCCCTGTCTGCCTGGATCATCAAAAAATGTTAAAGGAGCCTTTCTCTTTTCTTTACAGTCGTCCAACATGTGCAGGCGGGTTTTTTCCAACGGGGGGAAACATCGCATATCAGAGTGTGTTGGGGGAGGCCTTTTGCTGCTGCAACTCGAGAGGGTTTTTCCTGGTTTTTTTCAAAAATGGATAAGTGCATGCACGTTTCCTGGCCATTTTCAAAATTTTCTGAAGATGGGTTTGAAAACTTAAAGGAAAACCTTTTCAAACCCAGATTGAACCGGCGAAAGGGGGGGCGCAGGGCCTCCCCCCTCGGTGCACTGGGGAAACACCTTTTTCCCCTCCCATTGTCTGTCCCAGGGTTCCGATTTGCAGGGGCGCGGAGAAACCCAAAAACATCGATTTCTTGCTGCTTTACGCGGAGCTTTCCTCCCCTGTTTTAATTTTGGGTTCGCCGGGGAAAGCCAGGTTTAAACTGATGACCCGCTGTGCCCTCCCACTTTGTGGTATGTTTGGGCGTACTTGTGGAGGCTGGGGGGGGTTTGGGTATGGGGGAAAGGATAGGAGGGGGACATTGGCGGGGTGCAGCATTTGAAAAGGGGGGAAATAAAGCGGCGTTTTGGTCCAATTGTTGGTGTCCCCTGGGCGGGAGCACATTCACCCGGGGGCCCAAAAGGACATGTACGGGCCCCCTGCCGAAAGTTAAGCTCCAGACGCCCCCTTGCCGTGCCCCTTTGGGAAACAAACCGAAAGCTCAAGGACGGGCCCACCTTCTTTTCTACATATTTATAAAGTGCTGGTATTTCCCTTTTTTTAAAAAAAGAAATTAGGGCCCTTGGAATCTCCATTCGGCTGGCAAAAAACCCATTAGTTCTCTGAATGGTGCTGAGCCACCTTTTGGGGAAAAGGGGGGACGGCAATACCAAAAATTTGGAAGGGGGCAGGGTCAGTTGCTGCACCTTAGGAATTGGTTTGGGACGCATACTGTTGTTTTTTTGCATGCCCCCCGCTGAAGACTGTGGTCCCAAATAGTAGTGAGGACCCGGAGTATCGGGCCCGGCAATGAAATAAAAAGAGAAACGGGTCCCTTCTGCGGGGGTTTGGACCCTTTTGACTGGCTGCAAGGGAAGGGCGACCACGGGGCCCTTTTGCTGCTGCTGTTGTGCGGCGGCGGGGATGGACCACCACATCTGAGCCACGTTTTTCCCGGGCCACCGGATGGTGCCCGCGAATGTGTTGATGCGGGCCCGTGGTCCCAAAAGTTAGCTCCCTGGCCAGGCTTCACTTTTTTCCCAACAGATTTTCCTTTCCCAAAAATTCGGCTCCCCCCGGTGTTTTTTAAAAAAGGGAACTGAAACCCCTCCGGTATCGGTTTTTTTACCCCCAAACGCCCCGGGCACTGAGTGACTACTGCCCCGCTGCCGCCCCCTGACCCCGTGCCGTATTTTATTGGATGCGAAGCGGTTTTTTTTTACCCCGTGGCCGCTTGGCTCCCGCCCTAAACACTGTTGCTATCCTGCTGACTCAGGGCCACAGACCCCATTTGGGTTTTGGCTGCGCTGCGCCTGCCGCGCAAGCGGGACCCCCTCTTCTCCTGATGATGATGAACCCCTTGCCTCCCCCCGGCCCCAAGGCGGTCGGGCTACTTTTTCATCTATTTGTTTTTCTTCGCCCACTGCTTTTCCTCATAAACCGGGTTTTGGGTACGGCCAAAGGCGACCTTTCCAAAATACCCCCCATGCCACTCTCCACACTATATTTTGGCCGCCTCCCTGCAAAAAAGCAGGGGATTTTGGGCCCCCAATTTTTTTCGCTGCCAAGAAAGTTTGCTGATTTCCCTCCTAAAATTTTTGTTCATCCCCCGCTAAAAATTTTGGCGCTAAACCCCGGGCCAATATTTGATCTATGGTTGAGGGCCCCGGTTTGACAGAGGCGGGTTTGGGGACAGGTAGGGCCCTGCCCCGCTCCGGGCCATGCCCCCTTGGGTTTTTGGGTCTGACGTTCCCCCCGGGACTCTTGGCTGGGGTTGTCAGATGCATCGGGGGGGAAAAGAGGATGACCTGGTAAACCCAAATCAAACCCCTTGGGTTGCTGAACAACACACGGCCCTAGATAAAAGCGGCTTTTTGGCCTCACCGAGTGACCCCCGCTCCCGACGTCCCCTTGCGGGGGGTGCGACCGGGGCATGGCCAGGAATTTTTGGTGCCATCCCAAACCCGCAGTTGCAGACCCGGGCCACCTCTCTGTCTGAATATTTTGGCTTAAAATTTCGGTTTTTATTTTTTGTAAAAACCCCCCCCCCCCAAAAACCGAAACAAGCTTTAAACCCCCAGGAGTAAAATTCGTCCAAAAATTGGCCGAAAAATTTAAAATTTTTAGGTGTTTAAAACCTGTTTTGCCCCTTTCAAAAAGAAACGGTTTAATTAAACCCTTTTTTATTGAATTTGGCTACAGGAAAAATTTATATATTTTGGCGTTGAAAAAAAACCCGGTTTTATTTTTGTCACACACCAAACAAAAAAACCCCTTAATTTAACCCCCGGATGTAATTGCGCCAAAGAATTGAGCCCCACAAAATAGTTTGCTTTGGGAAAAGGGGTTCCAATTTTTGGGGTTTTCTACGCAACACCAAAAGAACCCTTGGGAATTTAAACCTTTTTTGTGGGAAAAAGGCTCCCGGAAAAATTTTTAAAATTTTGGCGTTGAAAAAGACGTTTTTTTTTTGTCAGAAACCCCCGGGAAAAACCCAAAGCTTAAATTAAACCCCCCGGGTGTAAAATTTCGCCAAAAAAATTTTTGGGCCCCACAAAATTTAGCTTTGTACGTGTTACAATTTCGTGTTTTTTTTACGCCCCAAAAAACAAGAGATACAGTTTTAATTAAAACCCTTTTTGTGAATTAGGTTTCAGGGGAAAATTTTTATTTTGGCCCCTTGAAAAAAACGGTTTTTTTTTGTCGCACAAACCCGCAAAAACAACGCTTTAAATTTTCCCCTGGATGTAAATTGTGCCCAAAAAATTGAGCCGGGACAAAATAGGTTTTGTTGCGTGGTTTTTAATTGCGTGTTTTCTACGCCCCACAACAAAGATACAGTTGTAATTAACCTTTGCTTGTGAAATTTGGCTACAGGAAAAATTTATATTTTTTTGCGTTGAAAAAGCGGTTTTTTTTTGTCAGCCCCACCAGCAAAAAACCCCTTAAATTTAAAAACCCCCGAAAGTAAATTGCGGCCCAAAAATTGAGCCCCCCAAAAAAAGGAGCCTTTTGTTGCGTGTTTCCCAATTTACGTGTTTTCACGGCCCTTTTCAACAAGAAAATTCAGTTTTTTAATTAACCCTTTTTTTGTGAATTAGGCAAGGAGAAATTTATATATTTTGGGGTTTAAAAAAAGGGCAGTTTATTTTTTTCAAACACCAGCAAAAAACCCCTTAATTAACCCCCGGGTTAAAATTGCGCCCAAAAATTGAGCCGCACCCAAAATTTGTAGCTTTGTAGCGTTTACAATTGGTGTTTTCTAAAGCCACCAAAAACAAGGGATACGTTGTAATTAAACCCTTTGCTTTTGAATTAGGCCCACAGGAAAAAATTTTTTATATTTTGGCGTTTTTAAAAACGGTTTTTTTTTGTCAGGGACCCAGAAAAAAAAAGCTTAATTAACCCTTGGGTGGGAAAATTTTGGGCCAAAAAATTGAGCCCCACAAAATAGTAGCTTTTTAGCGGGGTTTCAATTGCGTGTTTTTTACGCCCCAACAAAAAAGATACAGTTTTTAAAAAAACCCTTTTCTTTGTTTTAGGCTACAGGAAAAAATTTTTTATTTTTGGGGTTTGGGAAAAAAACGGTTTATTTTTGTCCCCACACCGCAAAACAAACCTTTAAATTTAACCCCCGGGTTAAATTGCGCCAAAGAATTGAGCCGCACAAAAAGTGATTTGTTGGGGTTTTTCAATTGGTGTTTTTACGGCCCCAAAAACAAAAGATACAGTTTTTTAATTTTAACCCTTTTGTTTTTGAATTAGGTAAAGGGAAAAAATTTTTATATTTTGGCGTTGAAAAAGACGGGTTTTTTTTTGTCGCACACCCGAAAAAAACGCTTTTAAAAAAACCCCTGGAAGTTTAAAATTTCGCCAAAGAATTGAGCCGCAAAAAAAATTAAACTTTTTAAAACCCTGTTACAAATTTCGTGTTTTCTAAGCCAAACAACAAGAGATAAGTTGTAATTTAACCCTTTGGGGGGGGTTGAGGGGAATTAAGGGGGGTACCCCCCAACCCCAAAAATTAATTTTTGGCCCCGGGGGAAAAAGGCCCGGTTTTAATTTTTGGGGGTCCGCCCCGGCCCCAAAAAACCTTTTTCCCCCTGGGGTGTTTAAATTTGCGGGCCAAAGGGCTTGGGGCCCGGGGGGACAAAATTTTTAGCTTTGTAGGGTTGGGCCCAAAGCCTGGGTTTTACCCCCCGGCCATACCAAAAAGGGGGACCGTTTAAATTTTCCCCCTTGGGGTTTGTTGGTAGGGCCCTTTTTTAAGGGGAAAAATTTTTTTTTGGCGTTTGGGGGGGAAAAGGGGGGGTTTTTTTGGCGCCCACCAGGGCCCGGCCCTTTTAAACGGCCCTGGATGGTTAAATTGGGCCAAAGAATTGGGGGCTGCCCTGTGGGGTTTGGGTTTGCCCCCTGGGGGGTTACCCCCCGGGGGGGGGTTTTTTCGCCACCCCCCCCCCAAATCCCCCAAAGAGATACAGTTGGAATTCCCCTTGCCTTTGGGGGGGGGTTAGGGGGGGGTCCCCCCCCGGCCCCTTTATAATTTTGCGGTTTGGGGAAAAAAAAGGTTTTTTGTTTGGTCGGCCCCCCCCAACGCTTTTCCCCCCCCCCGGGGGGGTTTAAATTTTGGGGTCCAATGGGGGGTTGGGGGGGGCCCCCAAAACCCCTTCCCCCTTTGGGGGGGCCCGGGGGTTTCCCAAATTGCCGGGGGGGTTTTTGGGGCCACCCCGGTCCGGGAATTTAAACCCTTTTCTTGTGAATTAGGACAGGAAAAAAAATTTTATATTTTTGGCGTTGGGAAAAAAAAAGGTTTTTTTTTGTCGCACACCAGCAAACAAGCTTAATTAAAAATGGAAAGAAAATTCCCAAAGAAATTTACCGCACAAAATTTGTAGTTTGTAGCGTGTTACAATTTGCGTGTTTTCTACGCCCAAAACAACAAGGGTACGTTGTAATTAAACCCTTTTCTTTTGAATTAGGCTACAGGGAAAAAATTTATAATTTTGGCGTTTAAAAAGGGCCCGGTTTTTTTTTTGTCAGCACACCAGCAAAACAACGTTAATTAAACCCCCGGATGTAAATTGCGCCAAAAAATTTTAGCCGCACAAAAAAATTTTGCTTTTGTAGCGGGTTCCAAATTGGGGTGTTTTCTACGCCCCACAACAAGGATTTAAAATTTTAATTAACCTTTTCCCTTTTGAATTAGGCTACAGGAAAAATTTTTATATTTTGGCGTTTTAAAAAGACGGTTTATTTTTTTTCACACACCAGCAAAAAAACGCTTAAAAAAACCCCTGGAAAGAAATTGCCCAAAAAATTGAGCCGCACAAAATAGTAGCTTTGTAGCGTGTTACAATTGCGTTTTCTAATCCCCACAAAAAGAGATAATTGTAATTAACTTTGCTTGGGAAATTTTGGCTACCAAAAAAAATTTTTTTTTGGCGTTGAAAAAGGGCCCTTTTTTTTTTTGTCAGCACCCAGCAAAAAAAACGCTTAAAATTAACCCCCGGATTTAAATTTTCGCCCAAAAAAATTTAGCGACAAAATAGTAGTTTTTTGCTTTTTCAATTGCGGTTTTCAGGCCCCCAAAAACAAGAAAATCAGTTGTAATTTAAACCTTTTTTTTGAAATAGGGGTACGGAAAAATTTATATATTTTGGCATTGAAAAAGACGGTTTCTTGGGGTCAGCACCCCAGCAAAACAGCGCTTAATTAACCCCTGGATGTAAATTGCGCAATAGAATTGAGCAGCCAAAAATAAAGTGGTATTTGTATTGTAAAAACGCTGTTTCTTTAAATGAATACAACAGGAACTGGCTTAGATCCCACTTGGATATTGAATGTATATGCAGCTGCAGTGGACGCACACTGGATTTCAGATCCAATACCCCAAAAAATTAGAAATAGAACATTAAGAGAACAGTCTCTGAGACAAGCTGAGACACCCCACAGAAATCGCTATATAAAAATCAATTCTTCAGTAAAAGCTATCAGCTGCGGCAGCACCTTCCCTGATGAGCACAGTGAGAGGAGTGTGAGCTCCCGGCATCGCGCCCGGACTTATATAGTGCGGTGACGTCACAGAATCCCGCCGGTCTCTGATTGGCTTCACCTCTGCACATGTCATGCAGGCTATGCCCTTCTTCCTCCCAGAGTGCTTTGCCCCATGTAGCGCCATGTGCTCGCAGCCATTTTATCAATCAAAAGCACACTTCGTTCACCCAAAGTACCCCAAAGTTCGACTTCGTTCCGAACCGAAGTTTTCCTGAATTTCTAAACGAATTCCACTTCGTTAGAATCAATTCGCCCATCTCTAGTTGTAATTCATGGTTCCCTCAATTAACTGTAGCTCTCCACAGCTGACAGCACAAATGCAGCCCCAAACCATGACACTCCCACCACCATGCTTGACTGTAGGCAAGACAAATTCCGTCACACACACTTGACACCATCTGAACCAAATAAGTTTCTCCTGGTCTCATCAGACCACAGGCCATGGTCGCGGCATATGATCTGAACACTGACAGGCTGTCCCTCCACCCTTCTGCAACAATTTTGTCAGTATTTATAAGTCTATTTTGAAAAGACAATCTTTGGGTATTATGTTGAGCATGTGCACTGAACTTGTTTGTTCAGTCATGGCAAGGCCTGTTCTGAGTAAAACCTGTCTTGTTAAACCACTGTATGGTCTTGGCCACAGTGTTGCAGCTCAGTTTCAGGGTGTTGTCAATCTTCTTTTAGCCTAGAACATCTTTTTTTTAAAAGATCCTCAGACAGTTTGTTGCAATGAATTTGCATTTTGAACTTCCAGTGACCAGTATGAGAGTGTGAAAGCGATAACACCAAATTTAATACACCTGCTTCCCATTCACACCTGAGGCCTTGTAACACTAACCAGTCACATGACAATTTGGAGGGAAAATGGCAAATTGGGCACAAAATGTCCATATTCACTATGGGGTGTACTCACTTTTGTTGCCAGTGGTTTAGACATTGAAGGCTTTGTGCTAAGTTGTTTTGAGGACACAACAACTTTACACAGTTATACAAGCTGTACACTGATTACTTTACATCAGTGTCATATCTTCAATGATGTCCCATGAAAAGATATACTACAAAATTTACAAAAACATGAGGGGTGTACTCACTGTTGTGAGATAATGTATGGAAAAGTAACAACCAACATCAAGTACACCTTAAACTGTAACTCCAGAATACCCATGCCTGAAAACTTCATTCTCTGCAAAGCAATAGTATCCAGCAGAATCACTCTCTCTTGGATGAGGGTGTCGGGATCCTTCAGTACAGCCTTCCATCCCTGTCATGGGCTCCAGAGTGCTTCAGCTTATGGATGGGGAATTACCATGCTTTGAGGAATGGACAAATTGAGGATAAGATGTTAATTGTCAGGATTGGGAGGTTTTGTCTGTTTTGAAGAATGTAATTACCAAACTGAATGCAAATGCCATTATTGCGGATACATCTTTGAATACTGCAAACCATAAGGGCCCGTCTACATGGCAAGGAGTTATAGTCCATTTTTATGACTGATTTCAGATTTGGGATCAGTTTGAAAACCAACTGTTAACTATCCCCATAGACCTCAATAGAAAATCCGAATGCTAGTCTACACGACACAGATTTTCTGAGGTCGGATTTTAAAACCAATGGCTTTGCAAAAAACTTGGAACATGCACATTCTTCGATCGGATTTCTTATGGAAAATGTACTGTTCATCCCCTTCTCGCTTCTCTCTCCTCCTCTCTCTATTCTCCCATCCCCTTTCTCCTCCCTCCCCCTCCCGTATGAGTGAAAGTGTGTGTGTTTGGACTGTTTGTTGTCTGTTCGGTTGGTCCATCATATGGCCGAAATAGTTCCTATCTTCGCTTGGTTTTATTTACACATGTCGGGCCCTCCAAGCCCATCTTAATGTTTAGGCCGTTGTATAAGTGCTTTTTTTTTTATCTGACTGTTTACCAGACTGACTATTTGGTTCTAATTATTTGTATGCTGTACCAAGTGGATTTCTCTCCCTGATGATGGCATCGTTGTTCGCTTTTCATAATAGACGTGCAGCAATTTCTGTTATTTGTTTCTAAGCATAACATGTACCTATTTTTTATGTTAATGTCTTCTTATTTTGCATAACCGTCACATTTGTAAGGGTAATAACTTCATTTTGATATTGTTTGTATTATTGTTCACTTAATAAATTTCGTTGGAATTTGAAAAGGAAAATGTACTGTTCAGTATCAATGTGCTGGCTGAATCTGACATCTGGGTGCAAAATCCAAACCAAAAAAGTGACAAAAAATGAAACCGATTGTTAAATGCTGTCAGATTCTCTTATAGAATACAACAAGTATTTTACAATTCCTGTTCAAATGTACTCTAATTCTACACTACATGGGGCCATGCCTGTAATGGCTCGCGCTGCGGCCCGACTCCCAGACCGCAGGCACGCCCGTTATCCAGCTGCTGGTCGTTCCCTTGCTGCGCTCAAGGCTGCTGTTCGCTCCCAGCTCTTTCCTGTCCCATGCGTGTTTTCTACGCCACACAACAAGAGATACAGTTGTAATTAACCTTTGCTTGTGAATTAGGCTACAGGAAAATTTATATATTTTGGCGTTGAAAAAGACGGTTTATTTTTGTCAGCACACCAGCAAAACAACGCTTAATTAACCCCTGGATGTAAATTGCGCCAAAGAATTGAGCCGCACAAAATAGTAGCTTTGTAGCGTGTTACAATTGCGTGTTTTCTACGGCACACAACAAGAGATACAGTTGTAATTAACCTTTGCTTGTGAATTAGGCTACAGGAAAAATTTATATATTTTGGCGTTGAAAAAGACGGTTTATTTTTGTCAGCACACCAGCAAAACAACGCTTAATTAACCCTGGATGTAAATTGCGCCAAAGAATTGAGCCGCACAAAATAGTAGCTTTGTAGCGTGTTACAATTGCGTGTTTTCTACGCCACACAACAAGAGATACAGTTGTAATTAACCTTTGCTTGTGAATTAGGCTACAGGAAAAAGTTATATATTTTGGCGTTGAAAAAGACGGTTTATTTTTGTCAGCACACCAGCAAAACAACGCTTAATTAACCCCTGGATGTAAATTGCGCCAAAGAAGTGAGCCGCACAAAATAGTAGCTTTGTAGCGTGTTACAATTGCGTGTTTTCTACGCCACACAACAAGAGATACAGTTGTAATTAACCTTTGCTTTTGAATTAGGCTACAGGAAAAATTTATATATTTTGGCATTGAAAAAGACGGTTTCTTGGGGTCAGCACACCAGCAAAACAACGCTTAATTAACCCCTGGATGTAAATTGCGCAATAGAATTGAGCAGCCAAAAATAAAGTGGTATTTGTATTGTAAAAACGCTGTTTCTTTAAATGAATACAACAGGAACTGGCTTAGATCCCACTCGGATATTGAATGTATATGCAGCTGCAGTGGACGCACACTGGATTTCAGATCCAATACCCCAAAAAATTAGAAATAGAACATTAAGAGAACAGTCTCTGAGACAAGCTGAGACACCCCACAGAAATCGCTATATAAAAATCAATTCTTCAGTAAAAGCTATCAGCTGCGGCAGCACCTTCCCTGATGAGCACAGTGAGAGGAGTGTGAGCTCCCGGCATCGCGCCCGGACTTATATAGTGCGGTGACGTCACAGAATCCCGCGTCTCTGATTGGCTTCACCTCTGCACATGTCATGCAGGCTATGTCCTTCTTCCTCCAGAGTGCTTTGCCCCATGTAGCGCCATGTGCTCGCAGCATTTTATCAATCAAAAGCACACTTCGTTCACCACAAAGTACCCCCAAAGTTCGACTTCGTTCCGAACCGAAGTTTTCCTGAATTTCTAAACGAATTCCACTTCGTTAGAATCAATTCGCCCATCTCTAGTTGTAATTCATGGTTCCCTCAATTAACTGTAGCTCTCCACAGCTGACAGCCAAATGCAGCCCCAAACCATGACACTCCCCACCACCATGCTTGACTGTAGGCAAGACAAATTCCGTCACACACACTTGACACCATCTGAACCAAATAAGTTTCTCCTGGTCTCATCAGACCACAGGCCATGGTCGCGGCATATGATCTGAACACTGACAGGCTGTCCCTCCACCCTTCTGCAACAATTTTGTCAGTATTTATAAGTCTATTTTGAAAAGACAATCTTTGGGTATTATGTTGAGCATGTGCACTGAACTTGTTTGTTCAGTCATGGCAAGGCTGTTCTGAGTAAAACTTGTCTTGTTAAACCACTGTATGGTCTTGGCCACAGTGTTGCAGCTAAGTTTCAGGGTGTTGTCAATCTCTTTTAGCCTAGAACATCTTTTTTTAAAAGATCCTCAGACAGTTTGTTGCAATGAATTTGCATTTTGACTTCCAGTGACCAGTATGTGAAAGTATGAGAGCGATAATATCAAATTTAATACATCTGCTCCCCATTCACACCCGAGGGTTTGTAACACTAACCAGTCCACATGAAATTTTGGAGGGAAAGGGCAAATTGGCACAATTATGTCCATTTTTCACTTATGGGTGTACTCACTTTTGTTGCCAGTGGTTTAGACATTGAAGGCTTTGTGCTAAGTTGTTTTGAGGACACAACAACTTTACCAGTTATACAAGCTGTACACTGTTTTACTTTACATCAGTGTCATATCTTCAATGATGTCCCATGAAAAGATTTTACTAAAAAATTTACAAAAACATGAGGGGTGTACTCACTGTGTGAGATAATGTATGGAAAGTAACAACCAAAATCAAGTACACCTTAAACTGTAACTCCAGAATACCCATGCCTGAAAAACTTCATTCTCTGCAAAGCAATAGTATCCAGCAGAATCACTCTCTCTTGGATGAGGTGTCGGGACCCTTTCGTACAGCCTTCCTTTCCCTGTCAGGGGCCCCAAAGAGTGCTTTCAAACTATGGGTGGGGAATTACCAGCTTTGAGGAATGGACAAATTGAGGATAAGATGTTTTAAATTTTCATGGATTGGGAGGTTTTGTCTGTTTTGAAGAATGTAATTACCAAACTGAATGCAAATGCCATTAATTGCGGATAATCTTTGAAATACTGCAAACAATAAGGGCCCTCTCCCTGGCAAGGAGTTATAGTCCATTTTTATGACTGATTTCAGATTTGGGATCAGTTTGAAAACCAATGTTAACTATCCCCATAGACCTCAATAAAAATCCGAATGCTAGTCTACACGGCATAGATTTTCTGAGGTCGGATTTTAAAACCGGCCGCTTTGCAAAAAACTTGGAATATGCACATTCTTCCATCAGATTTCTGATGGAAAAATGTACTGTTCATCCCCTTCTCGCTTCAATCTCCTCCTCTCTCTAGTCTCCCATCCCCTTTCTTCCCCTTCCCCCTCCTGTATGAGTGAAAGTGTGTGTGTGTTTGGACTGTTTGTTGTCTGTTCGGTTGGTCCATCATATGGCCGAAATAGTTCCTATCTTCGCTTGGTTTTATTTACACATGTCGGCCCTCCAAGCCCATCTTAATGTTTAGGACATTGTATAAGAGATTTTTTTATTTGATGTTTACCAGAACTGACTATTTGGTTCTAATTATTTGTATGCTGTACCAAGTGGATTTCTCTCCCTGATGATGCATCGTTGTTCGCTTTTCAATATATGATGTGCAGCAATTTTGTTATTTGTTTCTAAGCATAACATGTACCTATTTTTTATGTTAATGTCTTTTTATTTTGCATAACCGTCACATTTGTAAGTGTAGTCACTTCATTTTGATATTGTTTGTATCATTGTTCACAAAAATTTTTAATT